>JABSTQ010009845.1:1375000-1500448 GCA_013358835.2 Ixodes persulcatus
TATTGGGGTTGGTTCGAACTTTAAGCGAAATTTTTCTTTTACGTGTTCGGCATATAACGATATACATGGTTAAATGCAGTATTGGGTAAGTTACTTATAAAAAGTAATGCGTTACAGTTAGTTCATTTTAGAAAAAAATAGCGAAGTTACCGTTACAGGTACCGCTACAAAAGAGTAACTCGTTACAGTTACAGTTACTTTTGAAAAGTAACGACGTTACTTTTCAGTTACTTTTCTATAACACGAAAAATTCAGAAAAAACTAGAAAACACCCCTCGCCAAGTTTTATTGCATAAAAAAAACTATGCTGTTTACTTCATATTGTAACTTAGCAGCAGTTGCTTTTCGAAATTAGTGTCTGAAAATTTCCCTCGTTTGATGGCGAACACGTCCCTGCCCTTGTTGAAGAGACGCCGCGCAACCAGAGCAACATGCAAACCCCGCGCAAACAGCAGTAAATGTTGCCTCGACTGTTGACACCACGCCGGAGTTGTGGCTCTAATCAAAATGCGAAACACTCGCAGCGCCCTTCGCGTGTATTCTTGTTTCACGGTTGATTCACTCGATCAAAAAGCGTTTGCTTAGAAAAAAGTGCTTCAAGATACTAAGATGTAAGTGTTCAGTCACAAAGTACAAGCGCGTGTGTAAAGATAACTCAGTTTTTTGTTTCTCATAAAATCTGCACGTGGCTATATTCGGGTCGTGACTAGAGAGAAAAAACGAACTCACAAGTTTGTGCAAGGCCAACTTGACACTCGAAATGTCGGAACAGACAATTTGGAAAGTGCAAGGAATATCTATATTACTCGTTCAGTGATATATTAGTCATAAAAGCTGGAAAGTAACGACAAAAGTAACTTCGTTACTTTCATCGTTACCCGAGAAAAAGTAATAGAACTACGGTTACAAGTTACATTTTTAAAAAGTAACTCGTTACAGTTGCAATTTACCAAAAGGTAACTAAGTTACAGTCACGCGATACTAGTAACGCGTTGCTATTTAGGGCTGGTTAAATGTAACCATGATTTCCTTTTACTGGACCGCCGGGGGAAAAAAAGGAAGACAACATTTTACATGTAATACGATTTTCAGCGTTATTTTGTTTTTTTATTCCTAATATCCAGGACAAATATTCGATCAGGAAGACTGAAGGTGCCTTTAGTCCCACTATCTGCGTTAAAAACGCAACATATATGTGTCTGCAGCCCATATATATCACTGGGAATGGTTTATGTAATTTTCGGAGCGTTCGTTCTGAAACGCGTCTTCGGCGCATCGAAATGCAAAGACGGGCACGTCAGTCAAAGGGCAACATAGAAAACGCACAGAGAACGCGCGATGACGAAGCGCCAAGCTCACGCCGTCATTGATTGAGGTCGGGAAAAAACACACGCACGTAAGCGCTTTTTTGGGGGGGAGGGGGGGGGGGGGGCGGTAAACAAACGCTTGTCGTGCGCAAGGAGCAGACGAATTTGCGAATTTGCTCGCCGTATTGATTCAGTTTCTTTTTGTTTTTGTTTGTTGTTGTAACAGAAATTGACACCCTCTTGCAGGATAACATAGATTTCTTATCATTCACATATCGTTGTTTCTAGGCCGGAAATCGGTGCGGCACGCAGCCACAAGCATGACAAGGCGAAGCGAGGCGGGACAGACGGAGTTGTGCTGGAACGTTCGGTGATCGCCTCTTGAAAGGATCGTCGTCGTCCTGACGCTGAAATGGACATGCGTAAGCGCCGTTCGTCACAACTGCCGTGTGGTCTGGAAAACGCAAAATGTGAGTACACACTGCCTTGTTGTGCTTCCCTGACGTTCATATGAAAACAAACTTTCTAAACTCGGTTGCTTCGCCGGTTCTCCCACCTTGTAGGACGGTCGGAATTCGCTTATTGCTACCCCTCGTGAGACAATGGGTGGTATTAGGGAATAGGGAGTTTTAGCAGACAGTGCAGTGCAGGTCGCGGGCCTAGCGGGAGTGTGCTCAGAGAGTTTGGTCAATGGGAGGCGCGGGCAGAGCCAGGGCGTGCACCAGACGCAGAAAGTGGGCGAGACATGCTCCCTTGGCCAACCAGAAGCCTAAAAGAATCCCCTAGCGGCGGTAGCAAGAAACTGTTTTGGTCCAAGGTGTATGTTGGAATATGGTTTTAATAAGCGCGTAAGAGCCAAGTGTAGTAACCCTTTATGGTTGAAAACAAGGTGCACGTGATGTTTCGATCATGATCATACAGAAAGACGTGAGAAACGAACGCGCCGCTCAACTCTGTTTTGCTCGGGTAGAGTGTTACCGCTCGGGCGGCAGATTCCCGGCCCTCGGCGCTTGGCGTACGGATTATGTCGATCGTTTCGCTAGTCACACTCTTACACCATGATTTTGGATGACCATGATTGAAACATCACGTGCACCATATTTCAGTCACCGACAGTTACTCCGACGCACTTATCAGGTTTGTTTCTCGCGACCACCGCCAGGGTATTATTTCCGGCTTCTGGTTGGCCACATTCGAATTTGTGAAGAGGCCTGGAACACGCCCAGCCCGCTTTCGGCCAATGGCGTCTCCTCATTTGTCTCCTATACTTCCTAACGAATGGCCAAACTCTCTACATATACGGCTCTGCAGTCATCTAACTGTGTTTGGAGATTTGTGTTTGTCCATTGTCCCTCTTGTTCCCCTTCTCCATGGATTATTTTTTGTCATTCTTGTGCAGCTCACCTGCACCTTTGCATTTAATTGCATTATAATTATAACCTTAAATTGCAAGCTTCACCCTTGTTGTTGTTATACTGGTGGCAGCTGATAAGACCCGTTTGCTCTACTGACGTCTGACCCCTGGTTAGCTCTGTTGGTAGAGCGCTCCACTTGTAATGGAGAGGTCCGGTGTTCAATACCCGGACTAGGCAGATTTTTTCAGCCGCGCACCAGTCACCTATTTGTGTTTGGAGATTTTTGTTTGTCCTTTGTCTCACTTGTTCCTCTTCTCCAGTAATTATTTTCGTCATTCTTGTCCAGCTCGCTTGGAACTTTGCATTTAATTGAATTATAATTATAACCTTAAATTGCAAGCTTCACCCTTGTTTTTGGTATACTGGTTGCAGCTGATAAGACCCGTTTCCTCTACTGACGTCTGACCCCTGGTGAGCTCAGTTGGTAGAGCGCTCCACCTGTAAAGGAGAGGTCCCGGGTTCAATACCCGGACTAGGCGGATTTTTTCGGCCGCGCACCAGTCACCTATCTGTGTTTGGAGATTTTTGTTTGTCCTTTGTCCCACTTGTTCCTCTTCTCCAGGAATTATTTTCGTCATTCTTGTCCAGCTCGCTTGCAACTTTGCATTTAATTGAATTATAATTATAACCTTAAATTGCAAGCTTCACCCTTGTTGTTGGTAGACTGGTGGCAGCTGATAAAACCCGTTTCCTCTACTGACGTCTGACCCCTGGTGAGCTCAGTTGGTAGAGCGCTCCACCTGTAAAGGAGAGGTCCCGGGTTCAATACCCGGACTAGGCGGATTTTTTCGGTCGCGCACCAGTCACCTAGCTGTGTTTGGAGATTTGGGTTTGTCCTTTATCCCTCTTGTTCCCCTTCTCCAGGGATTATTTTCGTCACATATTCACAATTTCTTTTGTAAATAAATCATCTTTCATAATACTTCACAAAACAAATAAAAATGCGCGCCTTTAAATATTCTTTACGAATATGCAAAAATTATTTGCCCACCATTAATTTTCTTTTTGTTATTAACGCGGAAACGCAGCTGATCTCTCAATATGTGGCAAGATTGGGCGTCAATATTTAAAAAAAACTCCATCTACTATTTGTTTTAAACACCCCTTGACACTTTGCAGTGACTTGAACTAACCTGTGATGGCAAAACATTGAGTAACATATGACCTCCGAACGGGAAAAGCTACGACAAACCTTCACTCGGAGTGAGCCGACATCTTCGTCATAGCGGCTTTGCCGCACAGCACCAAACATTTAGAGCATTAGTTTTGGCATGTATTTTATATTTATTAATTTTTGTTTTCAAAAGGAGTGAGTATAACTGACGCAAAAAGGAACTTTGAGCTGGAATACAATTATTTGGCTTACAATTCACAAAAACAAAGCGGCCCCACTCTGCAAATTCACTAACTATGCATACATAAGCTTAAAACTCTCAGTTGCGCAAGTGGCCATGTATGCATCCGGCTTTTCCAACCGCACTCAACAAAGTGCGGTTGGAAAAGCTACTGGCTCCACGGACAGTGAACGAATCTGACCGTTTTTGCCCACATTGCTACAAATACCTCAAGAATGATATTACTTCTCCTCACAACGTGAGTACATCAAGCTCTTCTTTCCGGGACTCTGATGAAATGTTTGCTGAAGTGAGTCAAGACTTGTGTGCCGCTAGTCCGTCGGTAACCCCATTGAAACCACTTAAAACCATATGAAAAAGCGCGAAGCGTATTTAAAGAAAAAACAAGCTCAAGTGAGTTCTTCAATTAGAAGAAAGCTGGCAAGCGTTTATGGCGTGAAAACCGGCGAAGACAGTTGTGAGCACTGCACGGAGTGGTTTGACGCGTTCCGCGAAGCGCTGAAGGCATGCAGTTTCCACCAGGAACGCAAGCGATTGTACACGCTTCTGCCACCAAGCATCTCGAAGAAAGAAATATTGCGTCTGGTACCGGAAGTGACTGCCAACATGATTGGTCAAACACGAAAATAGAAGCTTAAAAGTGGTGTATGGGCAACCCCTGATCCCTACATGAGAAAAATGGCGAATGCCGAAGACGTGAGGGTGGCACTTGAGTACTACACACGCGACGACCTCGCATGCTCTGTTCAAAGCCCCAACAAAAAGGACGTCGTCAAAGCCATGATCAACGACAACAAGACCAAAGTCGTAAAAAGGTTTATGACCTTTTTATTAAGGAAGCTATTAAGGAAGCTTACCAGCTATTATGAAAGCTATTAAGACTATTAAGGACTATTAAGGAAGCTTACCAGCTGTTTAGGAAGGACCATCCCCATCGAGGACTAGGCATATACAAATTTCATTCCCTAAGACCAAAATGGGTAAAAGAATCCCGAGCAGGAGGTGTGCGTTTGCATATATTCCGTCAATTTTCAGTTGCATTTAACGGCAATAACAAATGCCTCGAAGAAGACTTTTACTGAAGACGACCTCAAGCGCATCTACCTCTGCAGCGTTCCACAGAACGATTGCTTCCTGCGTAATTACGAAAAGTGCCCAAAAATGCAGAGCATCCCGCTGCAGTCGCTCCATCTCGACGAAGACGAAGAGATCTGTTTCGCGTTATGAGACGCCGGCGAACTCGTCAAAAAGGTTATGGAGACTTCCGCCTTCCTGCGGGAATTGGAGTCATGGAGTGAAAACTAGGAGTATATAAGGCATTCTTACATCCGTGATCTTCAACAAAGCCTGATACGTGACTCAAGAACCGCCTTACCACCCAAGGCAGTAATGTTCCACTTCGAGTTTGCGGAAAAGTGGACAGTACTCTTCCCAACCGAAGTGCAAAGTTTTCATTGGAAAAAAACTCAAGTGCCTCTCTTCACATGTGTGGTTAGGTCCACGTAAGGCACGCAAAGCTTTGCCGTTGTCAGCGATGACACGACACACGACACAGCTCACGCTCTTCTAGCCATAGAGGTCATTTTAAAGGGACAATGAAGGCAATTTCGGACATCTTTTTGGCGATTGAACTGGCTTCCAGGCACGTCTCAGGACACGTTGCCCAAATTTCAGCCGAAACCGGCGCTTGTGTGCCGCGCAAATCAATTAAACAGACGCGGTAATAATCACACCGGGATCGACTGGGGCGACGCCCCGAGAGTTGCGGGAGAAGCCAGGAGAAGCGGAGCTCACGTGACTGATGCGGGGCCAAGAAGCGCGACGTCACAAAAGACGCGTCAGCGATTGGTCGAAACGAGAAACGTGCCCTCGTTCACGTTTTGGTTCGCGATTTTTAGGAATAATGTTCTAATTTCCGCTTGAATAACCACGAAAATTATAAATCGGACCGGAAATGATTACTAAACCATAAATAAAGCAGCATAATTGACTCCGTAAGTGTGACGTCATGGGTCCAAACAAACCGTTGCTAGGGTCGTTGTTATGGACGAATACATGTGGCTCGGTTTCGCTACGAAAACCCGACCGTTCAAAAATCAGGAGTAGGATTTAAACTTCTAAAAATCGCAAATGTAGAAAGCTTGAATGTCATATATGTTTCGACAGAAGTGCGCCGGTAATCGCTCGTTTCTGAAATATTTACGACTGCAACTTCCGGTCCTCAAGATGCCTGCAGCAGACGACGAATGCAAGAAGTATGCCGTCTGCCGCACGCCGGCCGGCCAAACCGGGGCCGTCGTTTGAATCGTGTGAATAAAGACGATATTCTGGTATTGAATTTGTTTGAAATATAATGAGTTTCAGACACTTATAAGAATTCATAGTGGGGTGCGATGAAAAATATGGTTTATAGAACGTCCGGGAGTCGATCGAGATGATCGTCTGCTAAAAGATCGCATTGCACCCGTGAGAAAAGCACTTCAGGCGATCGGAAGAGATCACAAATGTTTTTTGCGGACTCGCGCTACGCGAGGGTGCTTCGTATACCTGGTTGTAACCATCGTGTGGTGAAAGACCCTTGCAGCTTCGTCAGATTTCCGCAAGACCCCAAAGCGCGAAAGAACTGGATAAAAACATAAGGTGAGTTCATTACAGATTGTACTCGCATCGCGGGTTCGATGGAGATCTTCCCCAAGAGAGCACATCCACGGAATTTTATGTATACCAAGGAGCAAAAAAAGCAAAATACTGCGAAATTGCGATAGACATGCAATTCTTTAATAACCTGACAACCACAATAATAATAATAACAAACGACTTACCTCGACGGCGTACGATTTGTTTCTCATGCTGGCCTGCACTACTCCGGTAATGCACTTCAGGTCGTCGTCGTAACTGATCTGCATGACGTGGTTTGATTTTACTGCATTTTTACTCCTCGTAACTAAGCTGGGTTCTTCACAGAAAAAAAAAAAAAACGCACATTGCGGAGGCCTCTACAGCCATGGTGATGCACTTGTTTTTGTCGCTCGTTTACCGACGCAATTCAATGAAGACGCCCGCTGCAACAGAGGCCAGCAGATCTATCGTGTCGTCTGCTACCAAAGCAAAGCGGAGTGTAAGTCTTCAGAAATGGCTTTCATCGTTGCGATACGACCCTGAGACGACAAGAACATCTTCATAATTAGATATCAAGAAGTTATGTTGCTTACAAAAAATTATTTACTTACTTGTAAGCAAAAATCTAGCCTCATGTGGAGTCTCCATGCATTAGTCCATAGCAACGTCCCTAGCAACGGTTTGTTTGGACCCAGACGCCTTGTTGTGACGTCATCACTTACGGGGTCAATTGTTTTTTTCTTTGCTACGCTGGACGCGAAACGGGCAACGAGCAACTATGGGCTAACAAAATAAAATAAAAAAAGAACACGGTACTCGAAGAAGAAGCTGTAGATGGCTGTTCTAACGGTCGACTGAAGACCAGTATTCGTTCGGGCGACGCTAGTTTTCACGTGTGGGTTGCTGTTCGTGTTCTTTGACGACGAAAAGAAGACGTCCGCGGAGGAACCGGATCCCGGAACGGTCGGATCGCTACCGCTTTCCCCTCGGCATCTCCCTCGCGTTCGTCCTTCGGCGTGCGGGCCGCCCATTGCCGGCTGGGCGGTCTCCGTCGGGTCCGCCACACACGTTTTCCCGTTCCGTTGGTGTTCGGTCAGTGAACGGAAGCTCGAACTCGCTCGCGAGAGCGGCATTGCCGTCCATGTTGACAGATTCGGCGAAACGACCGCGCCACTGCGCTGCTATAATCCACCGCGGTTACCAGAGTCTCGATCTCCTAAATACTACCGATACCGACTATTCATACTTGACGTCACTCCCTACGTCACCTCCGTTTTCGGAGGCCCAGAAATGAGAATGGAGATTGTTCAGTTTCGGTTTCTTTACTTCTTTCGTAGGCACAGAAATACGCGTCACAAATGTCTACAAAAAATTGGGCACCATGCTATGTTCCCAAGAAGCATAAAAACACCATTCAAAAATTAAATAAAATCGTCTTCATTATCCTTTTAAGAATCGCTTCCAATTGCACGAACTGTCTGCCCTTGCTAGCACAAGTGTGAACGCACAGGCACGCGCAACCAAAGCACTGCGGAGCCCAGCGAGCTAGCGCTGAAGGGGGAGCTTCTAGTTTCAGCTTAAAAAGCGACCATCAGTTCGCGCTTTCCACTTTTTCCTCGCTTCCTCGTCGGCCCCCTTCTACCCTGTCCAGCGTTGCTTGTTTCCTCCTCCCCCATGGTGAGGAGGATCTTCTGCCTTGCAGAATCTCGAGTCTGGTCATCGGCATTTAAGGGTAAACGGAGTATTGCCCGCACTTCTGGCTTTGAGACGTACTTATATATCCAGCGCGAGCGCTCGTTCTCCGGAAGAACATTTCAGACTTGTACAGGTTAATAAAAAAAGTAATCGATTACAATTACAGTCACTATCTGTTAAAATTATTTAACGAGAGTACTTGATTACTTAAAAGAAAAGTAATTGGCCGTTGCTTGAAAAAGGTAACCGTTACTATTTCGATTTCTTCAAATTTTCGGAACGACAGATTTTCTCATCATGTTGTGTTACACCTGAGACTGCGGTGGATGAAATCGGAAGAACTTTCAGTAAAAGGAACAGACACAGAGAACGTCTCAAACTCAGCTAACTGGTTTATTTCTCAAACAGCCTTTAAGTACCCACGGAACTTTTTCCCAACCACACTCTACAGATAAACTCCTTTGTTGCAGAATGAATGAATGAATAAATCTTTATTCAGCGAGCATCAGGTGCAGATGTTAGGGCACCCGCCCGGTGGAGGGCATCCTTAGTCCAGGATACCCTGGCTGCGGCTGGCTATCCGGGCTCTCGTCACCAGGTCTTGCTGGATCCCAGGGTCCGGGCTGGTCAGACAGGCCATCCACTGCTCGTAGGATGGGGTGGGTTTGGGAGTGAGGTCCGGGGTTCGTTGGCATTCCCATACCTGATGGTAAAGGTTGCCGGGAGAAGGACAAAAATTACAGGTGGCGGGGTATTGAGTGGGATAGATGGCGTGAAGAAGGGTGCTGTGGGGATATGTATTGGTCTGCAGTCTTCGGAGGGTGGTGGCTTCATCTCTTGATAGTCTTGGGTGCGGTGCTGGGTATTTTCTTCGGTTGTGACGGTAGTGGGCAAGTATGTCGGCATACTTGATGAGCAGGTCGGTCGTGGGGGCAACAAGTGAGGTTGTTCCCTCTTGGGTAATGGCCAAGAGTTGTTGCAGACATTTCGAACCGGATGGAACACGCACGAAAGATACAAAACAACCCCACATGAGACGAGGACTTAACAAAGGGACACTGCGGAACATCGCAGTGACCTTGAGAGAGATAAGTCCCGAATAATCCTAACAGTCGCGTCAAAGCGCACACACCCAAAAAAAACCCACACAGACAGGTGGCCTCTAAACACACACACAGGTGACCTCTAAAAAAAAAAAAAACATATACACCAACTCATGTTTACAAACAAACCGGAGCGCCCCTAGCGGATGCCACCGGCGCCGCGCATGCGCGATGGGGGTGTGGGCAAGAAGCTCGCCGTCGCCCATAAACAAACCATTGAAATGCGATGTTGTGGGCGTCGGTGTGAGTCCCCCTGCCTTTTTTCGCGTTCGAATTGTTGATTTTACGTCTTCCTGGCAATGTCTGACTACTTGTGCGGCGTCAGCGAAATTACCTAGGCTCGCTACACCGCAAAACTTCGCCTGAATAGTGTGCCATGTGGCGATTCATTCCGCGTGGACGCCGCAGTATATGTACGCTAAAGCCTGATTCGCATGATGAGATTTCACTCGCAATTTTCAGTCGCGACGCCGCTCGGGCTGCAAAAGCCTGAACCGTAGCTGAGATGGTCGACGTTGATATTGAAAATCGCAAGCAGAATCTGACCAAGTGAATTAGGCATAACAAGTCGGTGATGGTCACTGGTAACAATGATCAACATCTCCTTGTATCTACTGTTTACATCGAGCCTGCTTACCAACCTTCAAACTTTAGTCTTTTGAGGCCTGCACTTACTTCTTATCGCAAGTACCGGGCTAACATTTGGTCTACGGGCCGGCGACGTCTAAGAGAGCAGACGACAAGCAGAAACGTTTGAAAGAGCAGACGACAGTTCGATCGATCAGGCGGCCGTTTGAACTTGAAGACGCACTGAACGTAGTCCGCAGGTGGTCCGCACAACTTGACGGTTTTCTGGCGTTCATGTAGGAACAAAACAAACAAATCTGATGGCCAGAAGTATCCGTGAATTCAACCCAAAGTGCTTCCCGCCCAAGCAATCGTTGTCAGACGGCGTCTGCTTTTCCCTTTTCACCGCGCATATCCAGATTCTCGGACGAACCGAGCACGTGAAAACTGACCTTCAAACCTTTCTCGACTCTTTTGGTACGGCCCCAAGCGCGGCGTTTTGACGAGAAGGCAGGTTTTTGTCTGGTTCCTTTCAAAACAACGCAGGAATACACGTCTGGCATGGGGACTTCTGCCCACAGCCCCAGACCGGAAGTGCGACCGACGCGCCACCACCGCGCCGTGACGTAACAGGGATGAGTTCGTGTATACACTGTCTCTCCCCCCTTTCCTCGTGATCCGAATGCGTTCGTTCAAAGTCTGAGAAACTTTTTGGAGTTGCGTCCAAGTTGCATTGACGCTTTGCTTATGCAGTTTTCAATAGAACTTATTCTTATTGTTTCTTTAACGACCCTCTTAATGTCATTTCGCTCATTATGCAGAACCTCTGTCTCTGACCAATGCGCTTTACAATTATTGCATTCCTCTATGTGTTTTGCTATTTCGGAGTCCGGCGCATGCATGCGTACATTCCGCTTGTGTTCTAGTAACCTGTCATTGAGGCATCTTGAGGTTTGTCCCACGTACCTAAATCCACATGTCAACGGTATCTCGTATACTACACTCTCCTTACAAGGAACTGAAGGTTCCTGTGTTAAGTAGAAAGAGTTGTCACGCCAAGTCGGTTAAAGCAGGGGTAGTTAAGTCCTTAGTAACAAACGCGTTGGGTAAATCATGCGCTCATTTTATGAGTAGTGCTGTGAAAGAACAGTGGAGGAGGCTAGAATCTGCAGGATATGAAGAAGAATTCATTAAAAGACAATTAGAACTGAAATTTAACAACGAACCACGGGAAAAGGAAGCAAGAAAGAAGATAGCAGTAATCCCGTATTACCGCGGGATTTCCCACAACCTAAAAGCTCTCGCAAAAAAGTTCGGCGTGGACGTAGTGTTCTCTGCAGATTTCAAAATGAGCAGATTGACGCCCTTCCTTAGGCCACAAGGGCTGTCAGAAGGCCCATCGGGAACCTTCAGTTCCTTGTAAGGAGAGTGTAGTATATGAGATACCGTTGACATGTGGATTTAGGTACGTGGGACAAACCTCAAGATGCCTCAATGACAGGTTACTAGAACACAAGAGGAATGTACGCATGCATGCGCCGGACTCCGAAATAGCAAAACACATAGAGGAATGCAATAATTGTAAAGCGCATTGGTCAGAGACAGAGGTTCTGCATAATGAGCGAAATGACATTAAGAGGGTCGTTAAAGAAACAATAAGAATAAGTTCTATTGGAAACTGCATAAGCAAAGCGTCAATGCAACTTGGACGCAACTCCAAAAAGTTTCTCAGACTTTGAACGAACGCATTCGGATCACGAGGAAAGGGGGGAAAGACAATGTATATGATTTTTTTTTTTTTTAGAGGTCACCTGTGTGTGTGTTTAGAGACCACCTGTCTGTGTGGTCTTTTTTGGGTGTGTGCGCTTTGACGCGACTGTTAGGATTATTCGGGACTTATCTCTCTCAAGGTCACTGCGATGTTCCGCACTGTCCCTTTGTTAAAGGGGCACTCAAGCAGTTTTTGGAGAAGCTACTTTTTGGTGCGATGGCGTTAAGGAAGTGTCAGTGAATGAGTATCTTCAGTTTTAGAAAGCAGAACCGCCTATTAATCACGCAGGAATAAAATACGTGCGGACTCTTTTCTGTACTTGCGAGGACCAATGAAATTATCGTATGTTTGAAAATTTTGGCGGCCTTTGTAAAGTTTCGCTAAAGAAACAATTTTCAGTTCATTTAAATATGCTGTGCATAACAATTTTAAAAGACGTAAAATATTTCTAGTTTAGAATACGCAATACTGCAATTATCGTTTCACAAACAAGGGACTACGTTTCCTCCTTGCCTTCCTCCGCGCAGACACGTGCGCGGAAGCGCACGTGTCTGCGCGCGTTGCAGGCCGGTCGGGCCGGTCGTGTCTGTAGCAGCCTGTAACGGGCCGGCTAGGCCTCGGTGGTGGTCGTCGACGTGGACGGCGTGGTGAAAGCTCAACGTTCCGCGTAA
Organism: Ixodes persulcatus; assembly: GCA_013358835.2. Lineage (NCBI taxonomy): Eukaryota > Metazoa > Arthropoda > Arachnida > Ixodida > Ixodidae > Ixodes > Ixodes persulcatus. The sequence continues at coordinate 1,387,504 of JABSTQ010009845.1, forward strand.
AAGCGCTATCCTTGATTGTGAATTTTCGTCGTGTGTCGCTATGATAACCCAGCACGTACTAAAAGGGAAGATCCACCTACTCGTGCGGCGATGTCGTGGCGGCACTCTCAAGACAGCAGAAACGCCCGTGCCGTCGTGTTTGTTTACTTCGACTACAGTGGTGCTTTCTAAAGCATTTCTGTCCTCGAGCATCGCCCGGATTTCTTATTTGGCGCATTTCATGCGTGTGCTCAAGTTCAAGGTATTACTGGCGCGTACCGTATAAAGGATGCGAATTTTCATCACCGGAGAGAAGTGATTAGTGTTAGCAATTCTGGACGCTCGCAACTTCTATCTGATCACGAAATCATATTTCTACGTTGCTATATCGCTGCTAAGATTACATTGTCTTTTATAATCGTAGAAAAGGCGTGTGGCGATATTTGTACTATTGCAATGTCGTGTATTAGAGTCGTGATCGTCCAAGACGGCGTACTGCATCTTTTTATTTTCTTTTTTTCTTCCACTGTACCCTGCAAGCCTATCAAGAAAAAATAATAATAAAGCTTTAGGCTATAGACAACTGTCTGTCTATATTCGGTTACGGCATTGAGTAGCAGTGCGTCCCCTTTTTAGAGGGGCCGCTGAAACAGCTGACGGCCGCGTATAGAAGCGGTCGCCGTGCTGACGACCCGCTGCGCTTGTTGTAGTGGTTGCAGGTGTGTGCGCGGCGCAGAGCGGTCGTTCCGGTCGCAACAAACGCAGTCGTAGGTACGCGCTCGTTGCACATGTCTGAACCAGCCTTTCCCCCGTCCTCCCGAGGCGAAAGGCAACGTGGCGACATCGTTTGACATCACGTACCAGAGGTAACGCTGCGATGTCAAACGTTGGTTCGGTTACGACTTGCCCCAACCGCAAATCGAAGAATGCCCGAAAAGGTCTGCGTTTCGCCGTCCTCGGAACCCGAACATGACTCCGAAGCGCTGCTATCATCCACATCGCACGTCGAAGTGGCGTCATAGGAAATCATCCCCAGGTCGGCTGTCCGTCGAAGAATTTCAACCTCTAACGGCGTCAGGTCCTCGAGCGTAGAGAACTCCGCCATGATCGAAGCTCGAATGACAAAGAGGTTCGGCCGATGCGGCTACCTCGCGATCACTGCGCGACGGAACGTCGTCCAACGCCATTGGCCCGAGATCCTTTTGATAAGCGTGCGAGGACCAATCAGAGTGGTTTCGTTTTCGGGTGGATCCGAGGTTTGGCGGCCTTCAATTACATTTGTATTAAAGAAATAATCACCGTATGACTATATTTTTTGGTTTTTAGGGATACTTAGGGGGTCTAAATTCAGCTGTCATCATCAAAACACGAACTCAAAAACCACTTGAGTGCCCCTTTAAGTCCTCGTCTCATGTGGGGTTGTTTTGTATCTTTCGTGCCGTGTTCCATCCGGTTCGAAATGTCTGCAACAAAGGAGTTTATCTGTAGAGTGTGGTTGGGAAAAAGTTCCGTGGGTACTTAAAGGCTGTTTGAGAAATAAACCAGTTAGCTGAGTTTGAGACGTTCTCTGTGTCTGTTCCTTCTACTGAAAGTTCTTCCTATTTCATCCACCGCAGTCTCAGGTGTAACACAACATGATTAGCTACCACCAGCTCGCCTGCACACTCACCGTCTTTTCACTGACAGATTTTCTGCCGGTTCGAAAACTGGTCTTTCGTACTGTTCGTTATTGAATTAACCCCCCAAATTATAAGCTACTTACATTCTTAATTCACCAATTTCGGAACCCACCCTTCTCTCGGATACTTGGTTTGATGATCTATTTGTTAGAAACTTGTTAAAACAAAGGGGACTGAAGCACGCTGAAGGCTGGAGTCAGCGTTCGCTCCGTTCCTCGTAAGGGCTGGTTCACATTAGAGTGCCTCAATGTCCTTCTGTTTAGGGTGATGCCATCGTTTGTAGTACCCGATGCCGACAGCACGCGCTCACAGGGAAAATACAAAGAAATCGCAGGAAACAAAATGTCGCTGTAGCACAGTCAGCGCCACGAGCGCGTGCAGGGCCACGCTCTTTCACGCGCTTGAGAACAAAAAATATAAAAATAAGTGTTCGAAACAAAATGGCCAGATGTCATCACCCCCAGATCACCCCAAGCAAAGCGCACATGAAGGCACCCTAGTTCACATAAACCCGTTTTCTAAAGTTACGTTACAAAAGGTTACGGACAAGTCACCGGGACATCTGTGCTTTATATGAAGCGTGGCTACCAGTTCAAGGATATAGCTTAACACTCGACATTCCAGACACGAATGTTTCGGTGACTTATACATTACGTAAAAAAACGGCGCTCCGTGAACCAGCCTCAAAACTGGATTACACATAGCAATTTGATCGATAAGCCGAAATACAAGTGCCAATATTCGAGTGTTCCACACGAGCACGGAAGACTGAAGAATACTTATTATTCTCAGGATGTTTAGTAAGTGGGAAGACGTAGGCGGAGCGATGCTGCAAACATGCGAAATCGAATTTATCCACCACACATTTCATTCCGCAACGTCCCTGACAAGGTGAATACGGCAGAGAGGAGCTTCAGTTGTCTCGCCTCCAGCGCGAGATTCCTACTTTCCTGTCTTTGACAATTACCGCTTCGGCGTCTCGTTTCCCCCGAGCGCGGCCGTGCTGCCGAAGCCCAGTGGAGGGCACGAAGCGTGTGCTGGATGCCGGGCGTTCGAAAGACCCGCCGTCCCGTTCTCATTCCGTCAGTTACTGTGCGGCGAGAAACTGATGGAGAGGAGGAGACGAGAGCGCGCGGGGACGTCAGAACGCCGAGCTCTGGTTCGAATGATTAGTGGATAGACACAAAGCTAGCTGCCTTTGTCTCCCCTGTGCTCGTTGAACGCGTTCGAACCCGAGCGCTAAACTCTAGCGTTCCACGTCATAACGCGAACAATCAACTGCCAAATTTTTACTTCTGTTTGTCGTTTAAAATTAAAAGGTCTAAAAAAAAAAAAAAAAAGAACAAGTGTGATGGAAAGTGCTCACTTGGGGCACTAAACAAAGTGCAATACTTTGCCCACCAATCATTTCGAAGTAAAATGCGAAAACGGGCCGATGACTTGTTCGCGCGAACAGTGCCGTGCAGTAGACATACGGTTGAGGAACACAATAGAACAAAAGTTTGTGATGCGCCTCCTGAAAGCCTCAATGGGCAACTTATTGTTTTTTCTAAGAAGCTTGGTTCCGAACAAGCTGTATCTCTTAGCGAAACCTCTACTGTCAGACTGAGAATAAATAAAACAATTCACTCTGACACTTGAGTGGTCCGTGGTCTCAAACGTGGGTGACAATTTGTAATTATTTCTTGCCATTGGAACACACTAGAGAAATGATTTAAAATGAATGGTTTGCATTGACGTAATCTTTTTCTCGTGCCACATTTTGAATAGTATAAAAGGTTTTTCCTGATATTAAATTGCAAATTTTGCCTATTTGCCTTTTTTTTTTTTCGAAATTACTCGTACTCTTAGAACGGAGACATAAGTCTCGACACGTTTAGGCGATTTTGTCTCTGAATAAAGTTTAAGGCTTACATGTTTTTTTTTTTTCATTTTTTTTATTTACGATATTTTACCGTGGCTGACGTGTTTTCTTTTTTTTTTTTCATTTTCAGCAAGCACTCGAAATTCTTCGAGCTACGTCAGGCTTGGTGAAACTCACCATCTACAGGCCTTTAGTTGACCCTAATGCAGCACAGAATGTAAGTAAAAGTGATTTGCCTACTTTTTTTAGCTAACTATATGAAATGTTTGTAGACCTCATACATGTAGTGCCAAACTGTTAGCGGGAACGAGAAATCACCAGTTTCTTTTTGTTTCCCTTTTTACAAACTACAATTGTGGCGGGAGGTATCATTTGAGGCTTTAAACTAAGAGGCAAACGCAGTACCCGCCAATATAAAACTCGCAAAAAGCGACAATGTTGCGGTCATGCTGTTTCGCACAGCGTTTTATACGCACATTCAGGAAGCTGGTTTATTACTTAAAAAGCCCTTCACATTTTGCTTACACAAGACGTGAAGCGCTTTAGCGATAAGCCAGCTCTGTCGTTTTTGTGCTAACCCTTTTGAATTAGGTTGCAGTGCACTTAATTCATGGTAGGAAGCACAGCCAGCAGGCACGTCAAACACATATTGATAGCTATATCTTCTTCTTTCTTTAACTTGAATGCCACTCTTTGGTCATAAACCAAACACGCTCTAGAACGAGCCAATTTGTTGAAGATCGCTCGAGTCGTCGAATTTCGTTCTTGTCCTGTTCGCTTGCATCGTTTTATCGCTCTCAGTATTCCGAGTGGAAGCGGTCGAAATCTCAAACGGAAATTCCCTGTTACAAGACGAGTAATGACTGGCTGCAAGGTTAAAATGATTGTACGAAATGACTGCCTGCAAGGTGTTTATTTTCTTTCCATCGCTCGCCACTGTTGGAGCAGCTAAGATCTTCACAGTTAAACATTGCAAGTTCAGCCGGGGTCTCGGCGTTGGGATCCTCAGAGTCGGCTAAAGCCCCAATGGCCAAAAAAAGACTCCTGCTTTGTTTTGATTTACAAGACGAGTCATGTAATATTCATATTATAACGTAGCCAGGTGTTGCGACGTAACTGGTTGAAAGCACATCACGCGAAAGGGCTCCTAGGAATCGAGGACAACGCGGAATATTTATGGTTCCTCTTTTTTAATGTGGTTTACATGATATTTTATCACTTTATCACAAAGATATTGCTCCTTTGCCAAAGTGCGCGTCTGCGGCGCCGATAATTCGAGGTCGTCATACGTTGGGCGTGCAATCTGAGAACGATGCAAGTGCTGCGCCAGCGTTTGCCGACGACTGGGGTCAAATCGCACGTTTTGAAGTCGAAGTAATGCTCAAAGTAATGGAGACCGTTATCGGCGCTCTATTGTGCTGAATTGTTTTGATCAGGTCTTTACATCTTTACCCAGATCAGGCCATTTAGGTCGAGTTATTGTAAAGTTAAAGCTCCATGTTTTCACACAGGACAGCGTGAAGACTGAAAATGTCGAAGACTCTTCCGAGGACTCGTCCAAGTATCTGGAAAGTCTCGACACAGCTATGTCGAAATCAACCTGCGCTCCGCTTAGTTTCCACCAGCAGGAGAAGCAAGAGGATAATCACAGTGACTTTGAGTCGTCAGGTTCAGCCTGCTCACACAGGCTTCAGGAGGTCAACGCTCAGGAGACGAGGTTCCCTACAGGATCAACATCGACGACGAGTGATGTCGGGAGCAGCGACTGCGACCACCTGGTCTCAGACCTCAGTGCTTTAGATAGTTTGGCCAGGGACTCTGAAGTCTTTCGAGATCCCGGTAGCGATTGTCCCCACGCAAGCGGCAACGCGGGAGACCCAGAGTGCTGCAGGCGCCACAAGTCGGTAGACGTGTTCAAGTCGAAAGAAAGCAACAACTTGTTAGGGGACACGTCTGCGAGATGCCGGTTAGAGCGGCACTCGAGTGACATGGTGCGCAGTTGTTGCAACGGCGTTGTGTTTGGGGACGAACCTGCTGGACCAGGTTTGACGAAGTGGCGAGGCACAGTCCTTTCCGAGGATGCGGACGAGTCGATAGCGAGTCGCAAGGACATCGCAAAGAAGGAAGCAGCTCCCGAGTCTGCCGCTGCTTCTCCTTTAGAGGTAAATTACGTAATTTTGATTCGTTTTTATGAAGGCTGAAAAAGTGATAAACAAGCTAGGGAAGCCAGGGATTGCAAGCACATCAACACGTATATTTATTATTGGCACCCATCAGACCAAGAAATAAAAAGAAAATCATGTAACTAATGTAAAAACGGATCTTGTAACAGGTTTTCCTGTTCCTCTAAAAGTGTTATGGTAAAATGTTCTACAGCGTGTATCTAGAAAAAGAAAGTGTTTCTTTTCTCGAAAATATAAACTACGCATCGACGAACCCTCAATCCCCTCCCATATGTAGCATTAGTAGTCCGAACCGGGTGCCAAAGATTTTAAACTGACCGTTATCTCATTAAACGTTTATTTATTGGCAATTTTCGTTAAACATTTGAATGGAAAAATGGTGACCGACGGAGTCTACAAATACACAGAGCTGAATGGTGTCGGTTACCGCGGGGAAGGTCTCCAGTTTCTCATTCAAAATTTCAAAAAATCACTTCTAGCTTTTGAATAAGATAACGATTACATCTGACACTTTGGCATTTGGTCCGGACTGCTGTCGCGGAGATTGGACGTTCCGCAATGCGCAGTTAATTTTTTGTAATAAAAACAAATATTTTTTTTTTCGTAGACACCTTGTACATGACTGCAAGCAGTTTTATGGCAGATTATCACACGATGGAGATTTAGCAAACACTGCGCTGGTAGGATCGCCTTTATAACCAAAAAGTTAATTTTCTTATATCGTAAGACAGGGGTGATTTTTTAGTTTGTTTTTGATTTGTGGAAACAGTTATTTATTACCTACTGTCACTAGTATAGCAAGAACCTAAAGGCGTAATTTTTGTTCGGTCTTCTCACATAATTGCGTTAGCCTATTGGCCCGTTTTTGTTTGACGGTTTTGCGTAGTTGATGCAAGCCTGAATGCAGCGTGCTCGCATTTGTATTGTTTCCTAACTCCTGACTTGGGTGATGTTGGTTTGAACACATACAAATACTGCACGAGCGCTCTTCTGATGGGACATTATTTCAAGTAATACGCTCGCGCTCGCACATTTCGTGTGCAGACTCAAGCTTCAGTGAGGGACAACTTCGTATGGCGTTTTCGAAGGGAAAGAAGTGCATAAATAACTTTGACTTCATTACTGAAAATGATGGATTGGTTTTTATGTTAAGTGCACGTGTGTTCTCCCGAAGAAAAAATGTCTTGGACAGCAGAAACGCACGCCTGATTAAATCCAAAAGCCACTCTGACACTGATACCTCGTACAAGACACAAGGTGTTTGCTGTCTTTAACCATTTATTGGCTCTGCATGGCCTATATTGCTTTTGCACCATGAAACACTTATCAGTCATTCATTCAATTCAATTCAATTCAATTCCATTCAATTCAATTCAATTTCATTCAGTTCATTCCATTCAATTATTCCATTCATTCAATCCAATTCATTCAATTCAATTCATTCAATTCAATTCAATCAATGTGTTCGCTTCAGACACGATGGCAAAATCATCTAAGGACACGCTTCAAGCATCTTCGAAGTAACATGGCTGCGAACAGGTTTTGTTTGACCAACATGACAGACCCGTCATAAAAGGAAGAAATCTTGCAAACAGTTTCTGCAGATTATATTTTGTATAACATAACAGTGTCCCCGCGACCTAACATTTTTGTTTTGCTCTGGAACTAAAACTGAAAAAGTGTCTATTGTGTCTGAAGGACTTCGGCTAAAGACAACTTTGATAGTGCAGAAGAAACGCATACCAGGTTCGCCGTTATTACGTTGACTATCACACGTTGTCTTTTAGAACGTTTGCCCAACATAAGCGCTCAAAACACGAACCTCGCTACTCAGGGAAAAGCTGAACACAATGTAAAACAGGCGGCCATGGTGACGTCTTTCCAAACACTTGAAGTCGTAACCATAACCTGAGCTATGCACTCAGACGAGAAAAGCAGTGGCACGAACACACGAAAATTATCGGATGGTAAAAGGACCGGGTTGTCGTCACCATGCTGAAAGCGTGGGTTTATCAGGGTACCCTCACGAGTTTTAGATCACGTTGTAAAATATAAAAAGCGTGAATCATTGCCTGAGAAAATACGGTTACACAATGTTCACTCATGCAGCTTGAATCCTTATTAAAGCCACGCGCTCGCTCCCTGCGGTTTTCATAACTTTCGTGACATAAAGTGCTTCGAAATGGCGGGCAGTGCGAACTCCAGAATGCAGTGGTGACCGGTGTTTACAAAAAAACTGCGGGGCACTTTTTTTTTTAATGTGTGTATTCCGGTAAAACGTTATTTTCAGATCGAATGCGTGTGTGTGCAACTGCAACGTGGATGGCACACCAAGCTCGGTTTTAGCCTGAGGAATTGCAACCCCCATGCTCATGACTCCCCAATGTCACCGGTCGTCAAGGCGGTACATCCGGGCAGCCTTGCTTTCAAAGATGGTCGCATCCTCCCGGACGACTTTCTCATTCAGGTCAGTTCGCGAATCCCTCGCAGTGGACATTTTGCGAAATTATAAATTCAGGTTGGAATAGACCTTTCGCGACATCCCCCAAGCGCCCCGGCCCGCGCGCGAGGAATTGTGGGAGAGACTGTACCCTCGCCTGGCCGCTCTGCCTTGAGATCGCATTGCCTTGTCGCTTGCCTCCTCTTAATCCTCTCTGTTTCGATTCCATTACCTATTTTTATCTTTTCAAGTGTATTTTTTATTGCTTCTAAGTGTTTCTATTCTCTTCTGCGCGCGATATTTCTTGTATATATATATATATAGTATTTGTGTCTTTATTTTTCCTTTTTCGACGGGAATGCCGACGGACAACACGCCGCTTCGCGCTTCGTTCCCCGGGTGAGTACTACCGTTGCTACCGATTCCTATCGTGCTGTTAGCTGCTCATTTTGGTTCAATTTGACCCGCGTGCAGTCGAGAGGAGCCGTTTATGAACACCCGCGCGCATGTCATAGGGGTAGGCAGAGCTCTGAATCAACAATCGCGACGTGAGAGCCGAGTGCGCTGTGATTTGGCCGCCCGCGCTCGATTCGTTGACTCGCACTGTAGCGTTTGCCTTCGAGTGCCGCTTACTTGACTAAGATACAGCACGCCGCTTTGTCGTCGCGAATCATTTGTCTGAATGCCTGCGAAACCATAACACCGTTCGGCATATTCAACGCTGCGGCGCCTGACAACTGCACGCGGCGGTGTCAGGAAACATGCTGTGCGCTGGTAGTATTGTTTGCATAGCCTGGCACACAGAAAACTGTACCACCAGGCATGTTGCTGCTGAAGATGACCTAAAGAAATAAAACACCTTGAGCTGACATCTTGACTAGATAAATAAAATTATCGAAGGAACTACGAGTTTCAAGATGACTGCCTGGGTGACAGCGCATCTCTGCACTTGAAAAAGGGTGTCCGCAACTGACAACCGCTTAGCAGATCGATTAAGAAGGCATACCATAAGCGCAGACAAGCCGCGACGTTGGGCCAGCGACGCTTGCGAAGGGCTCGCGCCGCTGCGCGCAGTTAGTCAGGCGCCGCAGCGTTGCATATGCCTCAGCTTCGCAAACATTTAGACAAATGGTTCGCGGCGACAAAGCGGCGTGCTGTATCTTGGTCAAGTAAGCGGCACTCGAAGGCATACGCTACTGTGCGAGTCAACGGAGCGAGCGCGGGCGGCCAAATCACAGCGCCACGGCCGTGACAACGCACTCGGCTCTCGCGTCGCGATTGTTGATTCAGAGCTCTGCCTATCCCAATGACATGTGCGCGGGTGTTTATAAACGGCTCCTCTGGACTGCACGTGGGTCAAATGAATCAATATGAATAGCTAACAGCGCGATAGGAATCGGTAGCAACGGTAGTACTCACCCGGGGAACGACGCGCGAAGCGGCGTGTTGTCCGTCGGCACTCCCGTCGAAAAAGGAAAAATAAAGACACAAATACTATATATATACAAGAAATATCGCGCGCAGAAGAGAATAGAAACACTTAGAAGCAATAGAAAATGCACTTGAAAAGATAAAAATAGGTAATGAAATCGAAAAACAGAGGACTAAGAGGAGGCAAGCGACAAGGCAATGCGATCTCAAGGCAGAGCGGCCAGGCGAGGGACAGTCTCTCCCACAATTCCTCGCGCGCGGGCCGGGGCGCTTGGGAAAATAGCAAATCGTCTATTGTACCAGGTGTTATCGCCGGTACACAATGAAGTGTTATCATTTGCCTAAAACTCGTGCTCGAGGCGGAGCATCTGCTTGGTTCTTGTCACCGATTATAGTGAACTTTTTAGTGAATCTAATTGGTCGTATAGTGATCTGCTCATTTTGTTCTTGAGAGGTAAGCCCCTCCCGTAATCACACACTTGAGGACAAATGATGTGTACCTTGGCTTCTGTATGAAAGTAGAGTCATTGAAACTATTCAAAACGGCAGTGTGATCTTCAAGAACCTGACGGTGTTTGTAAATTATAACAAAACCGGCAGGTACAAAGCTGGAATATATAACTTGTGCTTGTGCTTTGTTCTCAACGTTTACTTTGTTGGAAAACGAATCAAATGTTTCCTTAAGAGTACACACGCGTGACCCTACAAGTATGCCGCGTTATAATGTTTCAGGTAAACGACTATAGTTTACTCGGTTGCACAGCGAAGGAGGCCGTCGACTACATCAAAAGGTGCGGGGGAACGATTCGATTGTTGTTTATCAGGTAAACACTGCTTATGGCATTCTTGAATTAGACAGGACTTCTATAGGTTTTAGAACTTCCGATGGGTGATTTTACTCGCCCTTCTTACGCGAGCGAGTCAAATTCAAACATTAATATTTACATAAAATTTTGAAATATCGTGACATTGACCAGTAGGTTGAAAGCCTTCTTACCAATAATTAAGTGTTCGACAAGTGGCAGCACAGTGCAGACACCCATCATTACGTTAAAGCAGTAACGTAAAGATGACTACGTCACTTGAGTCATGCACCAAAGAACAGCGTTCCGTCATCAGTTTTTTTTTAGGTAGCGAAAAAGTGGAAATTATTGAAATTTATCGTCAATTGAAGTTGTAGTATGGCGACGCTCGTCTGTCACTTCACTATCAACGAATGGACTAGAAAGTTTCAAAACGGCGTGATGATTTTTAGACTTTTCTCGTCCGAGTAAGGCATACCGATGTATAACACCAAAGCCCATTGCAGCGGTTCAAGTCATTGTAATAAAAGATCGCCGAGTGACGGTGGATGAAATAGGTGCATTTGTCGAAGTCAGTCAGTTTTCGCTTCGAGTGATAGCACATTTTTGGACCACTGAGGGGGCAATGGGATAAAATTGTCGGTCCGATGAACGGGTGCATAGGCGGTGCATGAGTGACTTGGCACGCAAGCGAAAGACACTCATCAACAGGAATCCACTCACTTGTTATAAACTATAAAGACCTGGATTTACTTAAGTATTAAATAATACAAATCTGTACCACTTTTGTCTCATACATATTGCACAAAAACATTTTTTTAAACTTGACTTGCCCTCGTATTAGGAATTGCGTAGACCCGTTTACTTTTAAATTCAAAAACTGCTTAGCCAAGATAAAACACTTCCCGGCTTTTTAACTGTACCATAACTGCAGACATTACACACATTTATTAGGATCATGTGAAAACACTACGTATCACAAAGAAATCGACAGAGCATGTATTTCTAAACTGTCTGAAAAAATTTACCATGCCCTTCAAGGTATCGACATGGCGTAATATAATAATTAAATGACCTGAATAAAAGAAAACCTGTGTCAATTATTATAGACCATACCTTGCTGCGTGTTCCAGCAGCGATATTTACGCAACGCCGTTTCTTGTTTTTCAGAATACACAAGAAATTCCATGTTCCTTAGTGCAAATAATGGATTTTGCTGAAAACATTGTTAATATCTGAACGTGATAATAAAAAGAAATAAAACATACTAACTTCAGTTCAACGACTATTCAGAGCTTCTGCCAAATGTTTCAATATATATATATATATATATATATATATATATATATATATATATATATATATATAAAATCAGAGCAAGCCCCTTGCAGTGAAGTGCATGTAAAGTCTCCCACAATAGGAAAGACCCATTTGCCGATGCAGTTTATGTGGCTGTGCTAAGCACACTTTGGCCAGAGTAGCTTTATTTTTAGAGGGACAATCAGACTAACGTTTATTTCCTTACCGCGAGAAATGAGGGCTTGCACGAACCGAATCCAGCACAGCCGCATGAAACTGTCTCGTTAGATGCAGCCTTTCGTATTCGTGGAAACTACAGGAGAATCCCGCACCCAAAGACAAGAAACACAGTCTCGGCAGCTAGCTAATATCAGTTATGCACAACGCAATTATGAATACTACACGCGAATGAAGTCTTGTATTTCAGTTAATTTAAATGAAATGATAAAGAAAAGCTTCGCCCGATTTTTTAGTGCAGAATTGCATTCCAATCGAAGCTAACTTAGGTCTCCAGAGCGTCCGCTGCGTAAACTAACGCACGCCAATGGGCCCGAGATAGACGTTTTTTATTCTTCTTTTCTTTATTAACTCTAATTATCGAGAGCTTAAGAAACATAGGGCGTGGGGCCTATTATAATCACACTTCTTGCTTCGCGATTCGTTCTTCGGCATTCATATCGGTTAATATCAGAATCTAATGGGCTACGGAGCGGCAATAAGATGCTCGTGACTCTCCACGCCCTGCGTTTCTTAGATTGTCGCTGACTATAGTCAAGGAACACAGAGATTTTCCTGGGACAAATAAAAGCGAAGGTGTTAAAAGGACGTCCATCAGCATGTATAAAAGAATGCATGTGGTGAATGGCAGACGTTTTATACTATCGCAAGTTCTGGATAATTCTTGCTTCCTTGGCTGCGGGGGACTCGTCACGCCTTACGTTTCTGAAGTTGCCAGTGACTATACTTGTGTCGAAAGGTTTTTGTTACGTAGCAGCCAGAGCCGTAGCCCCCCCCCCCCCCCCCCCCCAACTCCCCTTCTCCCTTTCCCAACTCCCTAAGAAAGAGGTCCTGGCTACGTTATCGGTGGCGGCTTCAAGGATATTCACACCCACAGCCACTTAATAACTTGTATTTGAGATAAGCACGTGTTTCATCCGCGAAACCCTTGTATTACTTTTTTTTATTTATGGGGCGAGTGAGCTCTACATCCCATGGAAGTCCATACGAGATTTCTCGCTCGAAGAGTGTGCCTTTGGAATCACCCGTGCGAGGACGAAGCCGGTGACGCTGCTGAAGCTCAGCAGTTCCTCGGCCCATAAGCACACGTCTCGCCACGCATGGGACTCGGCTTCGGACCCCGGACGGCAGAAGCAGTCTTGGTACATCAGACGAAGTTGCTTGACCGCGTCGCTGAGGAAAATGACGTTCGTCCACGGGCGGAACTTGGACAGGTCATCCCTGCAGGCGAATCGGCACAATTAAGACCAGAGAAAATTGATAAGTAGATCTACATTAATGATGCATTGTACGCGTAAAAAATAATAAAAACGACTTAGAAGCGAAGTGTGTTTCGTTTCGTTTGGGTGAACGATGGCGAAAGCACCTTGGATATACAGCCTCCAACGATATGAAAGACCCATTGGACGAGGAAGATTCAGGCGGCTGTGCAGGATTCGCTTGGTGACAAAGAAATAGAAGAAATATTTTTTCTACTCTCTCTTTCTAAAAATAAACGGCCTCTGGCCACCGTGTCCTTAGTCCCACCGTATAAACTGCCTCTGAGAATGGGTCTTTGATATTATGGAAGACTGTAACAACTGGAGCTTCGGTTAGCTAATCTGCAATTAACACTGACGGGGAGCGTAATAAAAACGAACTCTCGCTAGAATTTTTTTTTAAATTTTTTGGGGGATATTTATGGCTCCTGCATATACAAAGAAAGCTTGCGCCACACGCTTTAATTACTTAGAAATTTCTGGAATCTCCACGTGTCATCGTTTCGGCGGGGATGGTAAAACCGTTTTCCACTGGTGTTCATGGGTTAGTTTCGCACAGCGTTTGCCAATTGCGAACAGATAAACACACAGAAGGCAAGCTGTCAGCTAGGAACACTTGGTCTGCATACGCCGCTTGTATCAGTAGTACCCGGTCTTTCAGCTCCTTATTAACCGTCATTTACCTGTACATGCCACGCGAGCCCCGATCTATTTTTGCTTGCTAACGGGACAGAAATGTCGCAATTAGATTTTATGTTTTATTACCGGAAACTTCCACAAACTAAAGTTCAAGATAAAAGGAAACATAAATAGTTTACATAAGCATTCGACACTTACACGTACCGTTATTATATCCTTAACTGCGGCTCATTATTTTTAACGCGATTGGTTTTTTTAAATCAAATCAAATTCACAAAGCTGGATGCCTCTAGCGCGCTGACTGGATGCCAAAGCTACGCGTCATCCGCACCAATCTAGTGTCTGCAATGTGTAGCGTGGCTTCCCTCGCAAAGAACCGTACTTCAGCGAGTGAAACTGTCACGAGATAATATAAGGCTTCTGATCCAGTTGATGAAAAATCCAACCGTAACCTTCGACTCCTGACAAAAGTGAATGATAGACGTTTCACCGGTTGCTTTCTTCTTTAGACTTGCGTTTGATTGCAGCGGAGTGTGTTGTGCACCCTTATGGAGCCCTGTACGCACGACGAGCTAACACACTATACTCGTATTCACCCCAAAAATCGTAGTAAAAAAAGTCCGTCTCCTCGCGGAGCATTACTAATTTTCCTCTTTATGGGGAGAACTAGAACATATGTAGGTGCATTTTAGATTAGATATGTTACCTTACAGTGTTGGGTAAAGTACATCTGAAAGGTACTTCAAGTAAAGTACAAAGTAAATGAGACGTGATGTAGTTTAAGTAAAGTATTAAGTACACTGAGTGAAACGTACTTGAAGTCAAGTACTATAAATACGATGTACTTTCAGAGTAAAGTACAAGTATTTTAACACAATCTTTCATGTTTTTAACTGGTATGCGTTGCCCAGGGCCCAGACGTAAACAGGGGTGCATGGCCAATTTTCAAAAACAGCGGCGAATATTTGATAAAGTCAAGTGGCCACAGAGTAGTTCTTTTCAGGAATGGAGCCAAATTCAGAAGTCCCTCTTTGGCGCCCCTTGCACTGAATTGTTGCACTCAAGGGGGCTAAATGTACTAGGAGAGAGCATAACGTCAGCCCCGTAGCTTCAGCAAGCAATCCTCTCATAGAGGAGTGTCCTCTCTTTAATGAAAAAAACAGTGAGTGTGCAAGCGCGCAGGTGATAATCAATCATAATGCGACACCTGAGATTGGAGTGCGAAAAAATTAAGGAACTTTCAAGTAGAAGGAAAGGAGAAAAGATAATGTCTCAAAACATTGTGACGTTCTCCTGTGTTGTCTTTTACTTCGACTTGAAAATTTAATTGTTCCGAACCACAGACTCAGGTGCGACATTATGATTAATTTCGCACTCCTAATATTTTAAACCTCCTCGCTTGCGCTGACCGACCGAGAAGTAGCGAGAGTTCTAAAAGCTACGGGAAAGCCGCTACCAGAACTAATGGAGCGATGCGACGTCTGCTCACGTTTCTAGCAAAAGTAGAATATCCCTCCCAGTTTTTCTTCGGAGTTGACAAAGCATTATTTCGTGATACAAATTTAACAAAACCATATTTGGGGAATGTACTTTGAGGTCGGGAATTGTACTTCCCTCGGAAGGTACCAGAAAAAATACTTTAAGTAAAGTACAAGTACATACTCGGAGAATGTACAAGTTTCCTAAACCTACTTGAAGTAGTACTTTAAGTACAATGTACTTAAAGTGCTTCCCAACACTGTTACCTTATCAAGTATACATTTGAAACGCCAAAAAAGCATCACTTTTTCCTCTGACAAGCAAATCATGTTAGAACCACTTCGTGCGGCGTATGAATTCTTGAGGTGAAAACGAGTATAGTGCCATCTATCGGGTAGCCATGGAACATTATCTATTGCCATATACTTTCTCTCTTTTTTGCGCATCATTCTTTTCCCGTGAGCTCGAAAAACCTTTTTACAGTGTTATAAACAACCATTGCAGTGTTATAAACGACTGAAAAACGTTCACTGTAGTTAAATGCAGTTCAATGGCTATTTAATAGATAAAACCAGCGTGCCAGTGTGTTCTTTGGTCGTAAGACTACACATTGCTGAACAACCCACTCGGTTGCAACCAGTGTGCGAACCAGCCTCAATATTACTTCAGGGAATCTTGAAGGTAAACACTCATCTTTGTCAAGACCTTTTCTGATGGAACCACTCACCGTACAAGGTCATATATCTTGAGGAAACATTCGCCCTCAGTGCATCTTTTGTCATCCGCCACTCTGTGTAGATCGGAGTACAGCGGTTGGGCATCTGTAACCAAAGACACTATCAATTATAAAAAAAAAGAAGCTGGATGGAGCGTTTCTTTTTATTTTCAAGTATTGAAGATTACGCATGGCCTACAGCCACATATTTTTTTTCTTCTTCCTAATTGTCTTTTTTTATGGACAAGTAAAAGGGCAGCTGGCCCGATTACATTTTTTAAAGCAGGAAATGCATTTTATCTGAACTCCCCATCCCAAAATGTTCGTTCGCCCGTCCGTCCGTCGGTCCGTCCGTCCGCCCTGTGCATTTCCCGCTAAATTTAGCGGGGGAACTAAATTTATGTTGAGTTCGCAGGACGTCGAATGATGCCACGTGACATGACGTCATGCGACCTATTCACAAATTCAGTTTCTCCGCCAAATTTAGCGGGAAGATTGACGTAACGTGGCCTGACGTCACGTCACCTATACACCCATTCACTTTCCCTCTAAATTAAACGGTAAATTTTATGTCACGTGTGGGATTTTACAATTAACCCCATTGTCCTCATTGAGGTAAATACCCACTCCATAGTCCACTCTTTGCGCGGCTACGGCCGGGTCCGTCCATTGACTGCCTTTTTTGGGCACCGGTGGACGAGAGACAACAACACAGTTAGTCTGTTTTCGACGTGTTTATTGACTCAAATGCCAACACGCTTCGCTCTTAGACAGGAAAAGTCTGGGCGCTAGCTCAATTGCCAGTATCACCCGGTCGGTTTCCCGCGCTGCGGCAATAGACAGATTCACGGGATGTCGGAGGACCGCAAAGAAAAACCGAGCTCCGTAGAGCCAGGGCATCCGCCAACGAGAGCCCCTGGCCCTCCTTCGGGGCCGGCTTATGTAGCCTCGGAGATATTTACGCGCCTGGGGAGGCCGCTTGCAGTCGCGTTCATTATAACTGTCAAGAGTGTGCCGAAGGCAACATTCACCCAAAGTGGGCAAGGGAGAACCGGCCCCTTCGGGGAATTCGGCCTCGGTTCCTTGTATCCGGGAGGCCGCCGCCATTGGTGACGACGACTCCCACGGCCTGCTCGAAGCTAGACCTAGATAGGGATATAGGGAACCCCATGGTTCCCACACACGTGACCTGACATTACGTGATCTATGTGTGAGAATCGGCCCCGCCATCACCGTGAATGGACTCGGGAGCAGGACCGAGTTTCGTTTTCTTTTCTTTGCGTGTTTGCCTTTGCACGTGTGCCTCCGTGTGTGGGTGAACTGGCGACGCTCGTGCGGACTGGGGCAGGGGACATTTTGGAAGAAGGAAGACGAGAGGGACAGCAGGTGGTGTAACCTTCTGCAGGTATTCGGAAAGTAGCTTCGCTTGTAAATAGACGTGTTTTTGTTTTTCTTCCTCCTATCTGCGGAGTCCTGTCTGGTTTATTCTTCTGGCAGCGACCATCAGCTGCCTCCGTCGTCGGGTCCCGGCGCAATCTCGAAGAAAGAACATCTTTACTGGCGCAGTCGACAGGATTGCGTCAGCGGACCCCGACGGCGTGATTTTCACTACGGAATCGGCGGACAGCGACTTGACGCGGCATTGGTGGAGCCTTCTAAAGAGAAGACTGGACCACCGAGCTCCTTGAATATTGGACCACCGGGCTACTTCGTGGTGGCAGAGCTACCTCTGACCCGATGCCGTCCCACTCCAGCGAGGAACGCCTGAGTCTACAGCTCGGACATCATTTTCGTGCCTGACTATTCTGAGGAGCGGGCTGCGTCTGTGATCCAGCGGCAGTCATTGACCTTACCGTAAGGTGATTCTTTGACGTGTGCCCGCCATGGATACAGACAGCGCAGAGCGGCAGATGCCGGTTCTTACGCCAGAGCAGGATAGGGTTCGGAATAGTGATGTTGACGGGCCATGTGAATCGTCACCTTCGAGTGGATTGGTGGCAAACTCGCCGACACAAGGGGATAGGAACGGAGGATTCCGATCAGACAGCTTAATCGAAAAGGAGATAGAACTAGTGAGGGAGAAAGAGCGACTGCTACGTCTCGAGCTAGAGCTAGAACTTTTACGCTCGGGGAACCGAACACGAGCCAGTGGAGGCGGCGTGGAGTTCAAACTCCGAAATGAAGCTTTAAGCTTTTCCAGATTGATGAAGGGAGTACTGACTCCCATGCCGTCGTCCGATACGTTAGTACCAAGCTGGTTTGACACCGTGGAGAATGTTTTCGAGAGGTATATGGTCCCTGAGCGGCTTAGAGGATATCTTGTGCGACCTTATTTCACGGAGAGCATGCGTGCACTAGTGAATAGGCTGAATGTGGGTGAGAGAAGTGGGTATGGTGCGGTCAAAAAACGGGTGTTGTTAGAGCTCGGACTGTCGCGAGCTGAGGTCTGGAGGCCCTTTATTGAAACCACCATTTCTCTCAAGGAAAAACACAAGAACCCAAGGCAGGGCATCATACCTGACAATTCTCGGGTGAAGTGTTTTAAATGCAAGGAATTGGGGCAGCTTTCCCGCGAATGTCACCGGAAGAAGACACCTGACGAAGAACTTCTGTTTCACAAGAAAAGAGTAGACGCCGAGAATGTCAGTGTGGAGGAAAACTCCAGCTGTGAGCCCGACAAGGTGACGACCGATGTGGGCAAGACCGATGGTAACAACTTGGACCACCAAGGTCAGAAGAGGCCGGACTCATCGGTCCGCGAGGCGCCTCAGATTCTGTTACAGGCCGACGACACGAAGCGGTCGTCCAAGAATAATCGCAGCTGCGTGTCTGTGCAGGCGGACGTTGCCGACAGAAATGAGCTGAATGTCTCGCGTGCCTGGAGGACATCCCAGCGAGCCGAGGATGACCATGACGAGCAGGTAAACGTCGACGACGAAAGGCCGTACACTTTGCCTGGGTGGCAGGCGTCCCGCCGATCTGAGGACGACCCATGTCTGAACTTCGACAACGTCGAGGCCGGTCCCGACATCTTACCTGGGTGGCGCAAGTTCCGACAAGCCAATGAAGACCACGTTGAGAACATGGGCGTCGGTTACAAGGAAGAACCGAGAGTATCTCCTGGGAGGCGGACGTTCTGGCAAGGCGAGGACGACGACAGCGAGAAAGTGGACGACGATGAAGGACCGAACTTATCGTCTGCGCGGCAGGCGTTTGGGCAAGCGGAGGATGACCACGATGAGAACGTGAACGTCGACGACGAAAAACAACCAATCATCTTGCTTCGGTGGCAGACGTTCTGGCAAGCTGATTACGACCACGGCAAGGACGTGGGTGTTGACAAACAGTCAGTCATCTTGGTAGGGCGGTTGACGTCACAGCGGGCCGGTGAAGATGTCAGGGAAAGCAGGGACAGCGACGAGGACGCCGTCTTCGAGATGAGGTCGTCCCAAAATATAACTAGGGACGCCGACGAAGACTCGATCACCTGCCAGTCGGCCACGTGTGAAAGAGTTAGGAGTGCAGAAGACGTCGACAACGGCGACCGCCTGCGAGGCCCATTCTTGATTCGTAAGTCAGGACAGAGTATAAACTGTCGTCGCTCTTGCGCGGGGATGTTCCGGAACCGACTATGCACCGTCCGATTCAAGCCCCGTCAAAATCTGGATGGCTTGAATAACCTGTCTGCAAAGAGACCGAGGCTAGGAGGCTAGATGCTGCGCTAGTCTCGGCGCGAGATTTGTCACTGCTTTGGAGCCTTGGCGGGCACATTAAGAATCACTTTACTTGCATGTGATTGGCATATCGGTGTAAATTACTTTTATAGTTTGGATTCTTACGGGTTGAGTCACAAACTCTGTGCAAGGTGTGACTGATATGCGTACGCGGTTGAGTTTAGATATTATATATTATTTTTGACATTTCGGGTCTAAAAAATATACTTAGTCGGGAGGAGTGAGAATCGGCCCCGCCGTCACCGTGAATGGACTCGGGAGCAGGACCGAGTTTCGTTTTCTTTTCTTTGCGTGTTTGCCTTTGCACGTGTGCCTCCGTGTGTGGGTGAACTGGCGACGCTCGTGCGGACTGGGGCAGGGGACATTTTGGAAGAAGGAAGACGAGAGGGACAGCAGGTGGTGTAACCTTCTGCAGGTATTCGGAAAGTAGCTTCGCTTGTAAATAGACGTGTTTTTGTTTTTCTTCCTCCTATCTGCGGAGTCCTGTCTGGTTTATTCTTCTGGCAGCGACCATCAGCTGCCTCCGTCGTCGGGTCCCGGCGCAATCTCGAAGAAAGAACATCTTTACTCTATGCACCAATGTAGTGTCTTCGCTAAATTTCGCAGGGAAATTGGCGCCCTATCCACCACTTTTGTTTCGCTCATTTTAACGTAGAAATTGATAAAAAATAAAGGTTTTCCTTCACTCCTCGAAATGACGCCATAATATCCTCTAAATAATTATAAACGATCGGACCTTAAATATTAAATTTTGTGCATTATATGACTTGAGAGATAAAGGTCGCAGACAATTATTTTATGTTCACATTTACTTTTACTTGCGCGTTTTGAGGGGGCTCACACAATCAAATGTCGCACCTTTTATGACTGATATTAGCCTCGAGTTTCGTGCTAACTTCGAAAAGTGTCTTCGTTTATGAATTAGTTCTTCTGGTCCTGGAGCGTTTTGTGCGATTGGTTTCGGTTCGAGGCCATGTACAAGGGTGATAAATCTCGGTCCGCACCGCCCACAATGACTTTTTATCAAGATTTCACAGCCACGGTAAAACCATATTGAGGTACAGCGTCAGTTCTTCAACTACCCCCAAAATGGAAATCACAATGTTAATCAAAGCTATTTAGCTATTTAAAAGTTAATAAAGCTATTTAGCGAATTGGCTATGTATTTACCCATTTCGCTTTTCTTTTGCCAGTAAGCTTCATGACCACAAGCTTTGTTCAGGGCTAAAACCCCCATCGCAAGCTCTATTTATTTCAGTTCTAGGCCCATTAAAAATAAAGACACACTGTATAGCAGCCTGTTGAGTAGCGATGAAACACTTAGTAACGTCTGCTTCGCTGTATCTGCAGGTTAACCTTCCAAAATACTGTAAAAATAACGTAATGCAAAAAGAAAAAAATACTGTGAGACTTTACCGGGTGTGAGACACATGCGGGACATTGAGAAGTCCACTATGCTGGCCTCAACACCGTGCATGTCGATAAAGACGCTGTTGCTCATGAGGCAGTACTGGGCGCGCTGGTCGTTGCTCGGTTTCACCAGGATGTGTTCGGTGGTGAGTCCACGGTGTTCGAACTGGACGGCGGTTTCGCCCACGGCCAGTGTCATGGCCACTTGCTCGATGACAGAACGAACTTGAAGAGAATTGTCGAACTGGAATTGCCAAAATTGTTTTAGATATTTTTTTTTTAAAGTTTATGTTAGGGATTGTGGAGAAGCATATAGTTCAGGAAAGAAGCATTGCCGAGCACTGGTCACAAAATCAACAACACATTTTATCAATAGTGCACGATTAAGAAATAGGTATTTAAATACAGAAGTTTTGTTGCAGATACTTCAACTTGAGGTAGTAGCTTTTATAAATACAACCTTTTATATTAGCAATATTAACAATTAACTTTAAAACTACGCGCATTACGATGCAGTTGATGACCGTCCTTACAGTTTAGTTTTATTATTTTTCTCTTATTATTTTACCAAACCTCTACATTTTGAGCAAAATCAAAGTATCGAATATATATGAACTTAAGGGCAATCCGTGTTTTTGAGAGGATTCATATATATATGGTGCGTATTGCTCAGGCAAAAAATAGCGCCGCGATTGTGCCTTTTTCTTTTCGATTTGTATTTCCGGAAGAGATGTGCACGAGGTTCCTCAGCAAGTTTCAATAGCTCAGAAACACCAAGCTGGGTGTCACTCTTTGTATATATATCTAGATTCGTCAAGACAGTTCAATAAATTTCTTTTCAATCTGCATATTCTGAGGAGGGATTCAGTTTTTATATACGCGTCCTGTTTATTTCTTGATTCCAGTCATATAACTCTTTCTTTTCGTTTTCCAGGGCATCAACTGCTTAAGAAATTATCAAAGACGCGCCACGTGTTATTTTTTTTTGACGGTAATAAATAAAGGCGTGGATACTTTATTTGTTTATATTTTAAAGTATGCGCTCCTCGGAGCTATTGAATATAAAAACGTGTTTATCTCACGTGCAAATAATGACATTACGTCCCATCACCAAACTGATTATAAAGTTAACTCACCTGTGCCTTGACGAGAGGCTGTCCAGCATAAGACATGCACATGACAAAATAAGGCCGGTGTAGATCTCTGATATCTGAAATAGTATTACAAACGCAGTTCCTTGCATGTAAAAAAACTATAATCTTTGACGGCTTAAGAATCTCGGGGTACAACAATAAGCGACGCCCAACGCAATAAGCGACACACAACACAGCAGGCGGCGAACAACACATTAAGCTGCGCAGGGCGTTGCTTATTAAAGCAGGAAAAGCTTTCTAACGCTACCCCCAATCCCAGAAATTTGTCCGTCCATCCGTCCGTTCATGCATTCCCCGCTGAATTTAGCGTGAAAAATGGTTTCACGAGACCCATACACCGATTCAGTTTCTCAGCTATATATTGCGGGGAAATTGATGTCACGTGACCTGACGTCATGTGACCAATACGCCGAATCAGTCACTCGCTAAATGTAGCGGGAAAATTCACGTCTAATGACCTAGGCACCAATCCAGTTTCCCCGCTAAATATAGCGGGAGAAATCGAAGTCACGTGAAGCCAGAAAATATACGTCGCGCGATACACCAATTTCCTATATGGCACTTCATGTATTAACGGACTTTGAAGGTAAAGGTATCTGCCAATTTATTGTGTTCTGCGGAGCGATAATAAAATGCCAGGGACCCACCACACCCTGCTTTTTTTTTTTAGTTGTTAGTTACTGAAGTAACCAGCTGCTTGATAAATTGTAAGTTGACTATAATCACAGTGTACCTTCTCCGAAAAGCGAGAAGTTCTTCTTGCTATGATACACCATGCAGGCGTGGTCAAGGACGCTTGGATACTTGTCCCAGACGCAGTACGTACTGCAAAACAAACAAATCAACTTCATGCGTTTCTTTTCTAGTTTCTTTTCAAACGCGTCATTTGTTAAGTTGGTTTGTTTATGCCTAAAAACTCACTCGCGAAGTTCGGAAAATCCCGCCGTCCGGTTATCGGGATTCCCTCTCAGGTCTTTCAGGAACCTGTAAAAAACGTATTGGTGGCATAAGAAAGTTCTGCGCTTCTTTACCAAGTTAGCACCAGTCGCATCTACGTAGGCCCCGACGTTTAAAACACTGTTCTTTAGAATCAACTGTATTTGAAGGTACTGCAGCAAAACAAAACTTCTCGGCACTCTCCACCGTGTCTTATGAACTCAAGACCATCACTCATGTATGGTGTAGCATAGTTTTGCAGAACGCAAGAGCACAGTTTATTCTAGTCCATGGCCTACTTCACCATCATGTTTAAAAAAAAAAAAAAAAAAGATGTGAACTCAGCTGCGTAGGTTTTTTCGCGGTGCCAGTGGCCACTTTTGGGACTCCTAGTAATGCTAAGAAGTACGATGCTATGACATTATTTTTACGGCGGCTCAACCCTATACACGCGAATATCAGTGATGTTCGTCGAATTCTCGCAAACTGTATTTAATCTACCGAAGGTTGTGTTTTTCAGCTCAATTTAAGAACCCGGTCACACATTAAGGGGCATTCAGACCGAACACAGTTGGGGCCGAAGAAAGTCTCGGCGGACCAGCGCATACCAAATGGAGATAGACAAGTCAGCATTGCGAGCTGATTCGCCGCTCGCCCGTGCGGAATTTGGCGAAATGCCGTTGCTGGAAGACAACTTTCTGGGGCTGTGCCGCCAAAGCTACGTGGAGAGCAAGTCGTCTGCTTCTTGCGCAGGGCCAACGTTATTAGATTAGCTCAGTTATGGAACTGTTCATAGACGCTGCATGCACGAGCAGCACCCCCCCCCCCCCCCACCCCTCCTTCTCACTCACCACGACACGCCTCCCGTCGTTCGACGCGCCGGACGGCTGCTATGATAACTGCAGTGTATTCTATGGAGTACATACATTTTGAAGCACATCGTCTAGATGGCGTTCCAGCTCTGCTTTATGGAACACACAGTTATAAAACGAAAATCTAGATGGCGCTTCAAACGACGGGAGGCGGACTGAAGTTACTGAGGGGGGTGCCCCCTCCCGCGGGAGTTCAACAACTGAGGTAATCTAGTAACATTGCGCAGGGCTTGCGGTGACGTCAGAACGACGCCGAGCCCTGATTGGCTTTGATTTAAAGGATAGTGGGTAGACCTCAATGCTAGATGCCTTGAGGTCTACCCAGTATTGTTTTTCAATCAGCCAATAAGAGCTCGGCGTTCTGGCATCATCGCAACCCCTGTGCAAGAACGAAACGAGCTTGCGCTCCGCATGGGAACCCTTCCGTAAGCCTGAGAACACTGAACGCCTATCAAAGCAATGAAAGCCCTTTCGAAGTCAGAATTCTGACAACCAAACGGAAGAGCGGAAGGCATATGTGATAAAACGACTTATTTTTCGCGGGCTCAATATTTCGCGATTTCGGTCAAAGTTGAAGTTTTGGAATAATTCGCGGGTTCTAATTTTCGCGAGGCGGTGGGATCTCAATATAGATTCTAATGTGTTTAAATTTTACCGGAATCGTTCGCGGGACCTATTTTTCGCGAATTGTTGGCGACTCGCGAAATTCGCGAAATTGGGTCCTCGCGAAAATTAAGTCGTTTACAGTATCTTGCCGAATTCATCTTGGTCACAAGAAAACGATTCCCAAGCCCATGCTGATGCAATCAGTTCATCGCCCTATAAACTGGACACGTCGTCATATGCGCACTAGAGCCTTGATCTGGCCCGTCATGGTGAGATGCCCACAGGTTCCATTACGAGTAAATTATAAATTTTTAAGGAAAGATGATAGCTGCGGACAGTGGTCTCTTTCTCGCCTGAGACCTTTAGTTTACAGCGAAGCTGTATATGACTCTTTGGTCGGGCTTTTTCGTGTCCGTCAACAAAACAGTAGTCGACAGATAAAATAGTCGACAGAAAACCCACGCGAGCGCCTTATCACCGTTCGCGCGCGCCTTATCTCTTGCCATGTGGTTTTGAAACTTGCTTCAATAACAAAACCACGTGATAGATAATAAGCACGTAGCGCTCCCCGCATGCGTTTCTCGGTAAAAATTACGGTTGCATAAGCTGCCGTGGCAACGGCAGAGTACGAAGTGGGGAGTGACGTCACTAGCCCCGCTAACAATGCGAAGCACGTAGCGCCCCCCGGATGTCTTTCTCGGTAAAGATTGCGGTTGCATAAGCTGCCACGGCAACGACAGCGTACGAAGCCTTTCATACATAAAAAAAAAAAGTTTTGGTACAGTGCATTTACTTTTCTTTCGTTAATCATTTTGTATAGACCCTTTTGCTGTTTACAAACATGAACTGCCCCTTGCGTTCCAAGCGACTTCCGGTTGCACCGTCTTTGCAAGCCTGGTGAGCTTGCTTATGTCAACAGTGATAGAAAGCATAAATGCTACACGGACAACAAAGTTAAAGATTTAACGAGGGCCTTCGGCTGTACAATATTACATCTTGGTGGAGGCAAGTTTGTTTACAAGAATACTCGAAACATTTTCACAGATCTCGAACTCCTTCGTTTTTTTTTTTGGCGTTCACCTTGAGAATCGGTGGTTAAACGTTTCATCTACATTTCAATCAGCGGAGTTAAGGTGACCTCGTTGCTATGGCAACTCGTCGTTCATTCTTTTTATAAACCGGAAGTTCTTTGGGATGTCAAAGCCTATAGCACCACCTGGTGGCGTTTGCCTTAAAAAGAGTCTGTAGTACAGCGGGCGATCGGTGCAGGTGATACCACAGCTTCGCTGTCCAACCACCTTCACAGCGTGGATCGGAGCTTTAATTTGTTTGCCCACCTTTAGTCGGCTCATAGTCAGTGTACTAATTTTGTCGAGTCGGCCCTGCTAACCCCGAGGCAGCCGAAGCCTTATCTCTAAGCTAACTTTTGGCAGCCTCAAATTAAATGTTGTTCGTTTATCCTCCTGTATGCAACATAGGGAACACAATGAGGCAATACGGCCTAAAAGTGGGGTTGCCTAGAGGGTCGTTTAAATTCAGGATGCGTTGTGTCGAATTCCTTCTCGATACAGGTGAAATGTTAGGCAGTGCCAGCCTAAATATGTAAGCAAAATAAATAAGGTGGCAAACCTTAATGATCTTACGACGTTAAACAATTAAACAACACTTACAGACCAACTTTCACCTCGCTGACCAAATGCTGAAGGTGTCGCACAATATATTCGATGTGGACGACCTTCAGCACTGCGGTGCCCCGGATGCCACTGATGCGGAAAACTTCAGAGTGGCAACTCTCCCGCAGCTTTATGCAGCCGTCGATTCCTCTGGATTTGAGAATATATAAATAGACAGAAAATAAGTCGAGTTTTAATGACGTTGATTCGCCATATCTGGAGGCCGATTCGTTTCGTCGGTCTTTATGGATGAAGCGGATATTAAAAAATGAAGATATAAGAAGACGAAATTTCGCCTATGGTTGGGAACAGCTCACAAATATTTTTTTTAAAGAATATCCAATCAAGAGTTTTCAGGACATACAAATCCCGGTTGTGCTGAACGCGGACAGCCTAAAAATTTGTCCCAGACGGAAACTTAAAAGATGGTGGTTAAACCAAGAGTGGTTTTTAGCCCATAATATGAGATGCGTCGGCTAAATCTCTCAATAGACCTAGTCATTGAAGACTGGATAGTCAAGAAAATATTAAGCGTGCAAAATCTAAAACGGCGTATACAAGAAAAAATAAAAATAAATTGCGGATAAGATAATCTATGGGAAATATGGCTGTTCAGTGTTTTATATAAACTGTTTTTAAGGAAGGTGGATAGATAGACTCCTTTATTGTCAGGTTTTTATACTTATAAAAAAGTCACCATATACACAGCTTGTTTTTTTAGTATGATTACGGTAAATTCTTCCTCAGTTTCACTATTACAGTCAAACATAGCATCGCGTGTAGGTGGTATTCACTGGTGTCCATAGCCGAATCTGTTGCCGTTGAACTTTCTCCGAACATGCTCAGACAACGGCGCACCCATATGTGACGTCCAATAAGTACTAGCTATATAAATACTGACAGGATAAGAACAACAGGGCGTCTTTTTTGCACACCCGACCTCCAGCACGCGCTCGTTGCCTTCCTTCGTGCCTCGGCTACGCGTGCATGCTCGAGGCTCACGGGACGCCCATGTGTTATCCAAACTACAAAAGCTGGCCCTGGAAACGGGACAACTGAAACACCTATTCGTCATTTTCGCTCTGTTTGGTGTAGCACCGAAAACGAGCCCCGAGAGTCACGCTGCTCAGGGATCGTATACAAAGGACAAAGTGTTCGTTGCAGGCGTGATGACAGCATTATCTACGGACATGCCCCACGCATATTCGAAGAACGTTTTCTTCATACTTAAATCCAAAACTCCTCCAGACAGTTTTTAACGAGTAATGTTAGAGGACCGTCATGCAAGGAAGAAACACGCCTCAAACAGTATGTTTTGTATGATGTAGCCGCGACTCTCTGGTTTCCATCTGTGACTTCATGACTAGGATTCGCCCGGTGCCTCCTATATAAGTTACACTATGCCTGTCAGCTTCTCTCCAAGAGGTGTCCAGGCCCGATGCTTCACCTCACAACACGCACGTACGGCTAGGTAGTGCCGCCTGACGGACGTTAGTTTTTTCTATTTTTCTAGCATGTTGTACTTACATTATTATAGAAGATATATCATATAAATGTTTTTTTAACAACATGTGGAACACTGTTCTGGATGTGACCACCCTGATTCAAACGAGCTTCGCTGAGAGAAAATACGAAACTACAAAACAAGCACGGCCAGGCTTAGCTTTTGCAGCGCGAACGCGGAGATCGCTTGGCCGCTTGATCGTCTGTTTTGGCGGCAGTTTGGGGCTTTGGCGGTCACCTTGAATCGCGCGCATAGAAATAGTTGGCGCCGGGTCGTGTGCGGGTGAAAAGGTAGGAAAATAAGTAATATTCCGTTGAAAACGACGAGTTGGTCCCGAGTTGTCATTCAAAAACATTTAGATTTCTTGCTGTCGGTGCTGCTGGGGCGACATCATTGAAACTCCTACGGAAGTGATTGTTGGCTTCACTACACGGCAGGTTTGTACGCCTAGGTTGCTCCACCGCACGGCAACCACACGTACTATTTCTTCTCTCCCTTCCGCTTGCCAGTGTTCGGAGCTGACAGGCATAGTGTAACTTATATAGGAGGCACTGATTCGCCTTCCTGTGACGTCACAAGTTGTGATTCTGGCTACGTGTCATTGGTTGCTACGACAAGTTTCCTGACGTGTATATGAGGCACGATAGAAGCTATAGGAGCCATCGCGTTCTTCAAACAACACCGTTGAAGTTTACAATTTGTCGATGTTCCGCCCGTCGTTTGGTCAAGCGCGGGAAGCCTATAGCACAGCGACGCTTTTGGTCGCGCACATTGCTGATAAACCGTTCCAATGAAGAGCTTCTGGCCGGGGTTCTTTTCAGCGTTCGTGCGTTAGGCGCGTGGATTTTCCGCTTTTCAAAGTGACGAACACGCGCGAGCTGGGCTCTGAAGATCACACGGTGTGCTGTGAATTTGTCAACGTTGGAATCAAGGACGTTTACATACCCCAGAACCCGGCATGACGTCATGCTCGGAGACGCCGGAAAAGGAAATCAATCCCAGACTGCCTTGCGCACCGAGGAAGCTTTCATCGTCTGCTCGACTCTTGGTCGGTCACGTTAGGCTTAGGTTACGTCTGCTCCGTGCCCGTGGTCTGCTTCGACCACCCGCTGTCATGGCTGGCTTGCGATAACATCGGCGCACCAAAAGAAGTTTAGATGCGCACGCGCAACCGTAACCTCATCACGACGGAAGGCAACAAACACGTGCTGGAAGCAGGGCTACTACAGCTTTCTCAACCCGGAGCCATTCTCAGCGTTCGTGTCTACGGCGCCTAATATGCTCGCTTTCTAAAGCCGCGCTAAGACGACTCGCTCCAGGCGACGCTCCCAGCGCGGTGTCTATTGTGTCCGCCACACATCGACTTCCTACTGGCCAGACAACAGTTCGGCTACGAATCTCACCTGTTCGACACCGACTCAATGGACACCACCATGTAAGTATAGGTCTGTTTCTCTAGGCCAGGGGGCGCTGTATACCGTTCACGAGACGCGACTACAAAAGAGGAGCCTCCACTATACTCCGTTTCACCTTATGTTGTACCGCAGCGAAGGCTAGAAGCGCGAGCTCATAGCGTTGGCAGCTGCCCTTAATGCACGAGAGCTTGTGCCGCCGAGATGTGCCCTAGAGCAAGGAGCTCGCGCCTGTAGCCTTTCCTGCGGTACATTATAAGGTGAAACAGAGTATACCGTCCGCGAGGCGCGACCATTTAATGCTGACGTGAAGCGGCGTCCTGGCGTCCCATCATGTACGTTCCACGGGCGTAAACTAGCGTCTGTCAGCTTCCCTCGGTGTCTGCTCATGGTTCACAAGCACTAACAGAGCGTTTGAAAAAAAAAAAAAAAAAAAGAAACGCAACGCTACGCACAGTGAAAACGCGACCTAAAAATATCCGATGTTTCTCGCAAGTGGTGCTGTTCAAAACTTGAGAGATACAGGTCTAGAGGGCAAACAACCATGTTGCCCCATATTTACATGGCGGCGCCCGTTAACTGAAATTCCTAAATAACAGGAAGTGTGCAGGTGAGCTGGTGATTATTAATTATAATATAACATCTGAGTCTGTGCTGTGGAAAAATTAAAAAGCTTTAAAATAAGACAACAAGAGGAAAAGGCAGAGAGAATGCGGGGACACTGTCGCCACACTTATGTGGCGCGCAAGTTCGTCTGCTTCTTGGCAGGGGCTGCGGTGACGTCAGAACGCCGAGCTTTGATTGGTTCCGATTGAAAGGATAGTGGGTAGACCTCGAGGCAGCTATAGCATTGACGTCTACCGGCTATCTATCCAATTAGAGTCGATCAGAGCTCGGCGTGTTCTGACGTCACTGCAACTCTTGCACAAGAAGAAAACGAACTTGCGCTGCGCATACTTCCGTTATACTTCGCTTCATATGCGGAGAACACAGACGCCACATGCTGCCCAATATAACCTCCTTGGTTGGAATGGTGCATATACAAAACCGTCCTTGAAGTCACTTACAGTTCGTTGAGCATGACCCTAAACGTGACGGGTGCTTGGTGCCTGCACATGCCCAGCAACTCTCCGAAAAGCGTCTTGGACGAGGAACCCGGTTGGAGCGTGCCGGATTGCAGCGCTTGCTCGACGAGGCTTTCTAGGGCGTCCCGTGGCGGTGGCAACTTGGGAAGTTGTGCGTAGGCACTCTCGTCTGACGATGAGCTCCTGTTCAGTTCTGACACAACTGCAACACCAAAAAAATAGCGTTCTTCTAAACATTACTCGCCATATAAAATCATAAGTAAGCACCACTTTGTTCGGGAGATATGTAGAAAGGCCGAGTTTTATATAACACTCTAAAAAAGTTAGTACGTTCACCTTCCCGCAAAGCACTTAAGAAAGCCAATCGCTGCTATAGACGGAGGGAGTAGGGCGAGTGACGAGGTTGAAAATAGCTCTAGACCCAAGTAACCAGTCTGTGTAGTGTCACTGAGCAGGGTAAGATGTTAGGCTCAGTGTCACAGCGCAGACAGTTTTTTGGGTCTAAAGTTATTGCCGCGTGCATGGCCGAGAAGAAACGCTACTCCATACTTACAGAAAATTCGTGTTTACTCTACCCCAAATATTGGACGCTCGAACATTCTAGGCCGAATGTTCTAGACACCGAGAGTAGATAAGGAAGTCAAGATGACCTTGCCGAGTTAGTGTTCGACGCTCCAACATTCTAGGACGAATGTTCAAGATTCGAGTGCAGTAGATAAGGAGCCCAACGTGGCCTGGCCGACTCTCCCAACGACGGTTCATTATCGCACCCTCGCACTATCCAGCTGTCACGCCGACACGTTGACGCTCGCTGCCACCGCTTTAGGCGCTTGCTGCTGCTTTATAGGCCACCTGCAATGCTGTTTGATTTGGCGCTATCTAGCGACTGAAGCAAGAAATATTGGGTATGCCTGGGAGGGGCGGTTGCATTGTTCAAACGTAAGCTATAATTCTGGTGGCGCCGCTTAGCTATAGTGTCTGAAACAAGAAATACTGGGTAAACCAATAAGTCGTGATCGCATAACATGCCAGTGCGGCGAAAGCTACACGGCCCTGGCGGGCCAATCGGAACGTGACTACATATCACCGGAGTGCGCTTTCACTGCGAAGAAGTATGAAGCTTTTTGCTGCGTCACGCTCCAATATGTGTCCGTTGCGCTCGTATACGTAGCGCATATCGAAACCGTCGGCAAGCAATGTGGGGCTTATCGTTCACCCTTTGCCAATTTACAACGAGACAGGGTATAACCGTGGGCTCTCACTCTGCTGGCGCCGCCTGGCTGATGCCGACTGGCTATGGACGCTCGATCGTTCTTTTGAATCTGGTACAAGCTAGCCGATTAAACCTTCATGTGCAGGTTTACACTTGTCGACACTTTTCAATCCGCGACAATATATCCAGCCTCGTCATTAGCCTAGCTCCCTCCGTAAATTGCAGCGATTGGCTCTCCACGTGCTTAGTGAGAAAGTAGACACTCCAGATGTTTCAGAGTGCAAGCCTACATGATGATTTTGTTTCAACACAGGAGATATATGACTGGCACCTCGGCGTCATTTATTTTGAGCTACGTTGGCAAGGCTAGCGTTTAGCTTCAGTAGTGCTCCAACTCGGTCAAACGCGACCGCATCCGAATGAGAATCAAGACGAAGCTACGTGCTCTCCCAGCAGTGCGGGTCGTGTTATCAAAAGTAGGAAAACAAAATCCCTCTAGCGGCGGTGTTTCTACTTCATTCTTAACCTGTCATCAACTACTGGCGATGTTTCCCCACGAGGTTGTAAACCTAGATTCCCGGCTTCCTATTTAGACAGTCAGGTGCTGTGAATATCGGATTCACGCGAGAAGGCTAGCGAGCGAACCTGCCGCCACAAGTTTCTGTTCTAGCCGCTAGGTGCCGTCGTTTTCGCTGGAGTCGCAAATAATACCGCCTGACCTAACCTGGGTGCAGGACGTCGGTGAAGCCACGAAGATTTTTTCCGCCGTCTCCGTATCCTGGATTCGGTCTAACGCGCTCCTGGCACGGAGCTTGGTGATCGAGTGGTGTGTAGTAGAGGTCATCGCTAAGGCCCTGATTGCCGAAGCTGATGTATTCGGACGGGTGGGTTACTTCAGAACGGTCCGCGTCATGGCGTTGCTTGACGTCCGTCGACTCAGAAGGGCTCTCAGTCTCGGAATAGAATTTAGAACGGAACCATCGCTGGATCTTCAGTGCAGCATGGATCTCTTTCTTGAATGCTTTGACGTCCATTACTTCACAGCGACATAAAGAAAGAGAAAAAGGAAATGTGTTGAATTATTGATGCCTATTGATAAGTGGCATCGCCACTGAGCTCAATAAGCTACGAAACGACGGTTGATTTTGATTTCAAAGTGTAACTGATGCGCAGTACTACATAGAAATATTTTTTTTTGTCTCAAAGATGAGCGTTTCCTAACATGATAGAAAAAGTGGGAGAGTGTAACTCTGGAAAATATTTTGTCGACTTGCGCCAGAACAGCATTTTTGACAGCACCGAGTTCGCACCGGTGGCTTCCACAAAATATAGAACAACTCTTGGGATACAATATTGTACACAACTTGACGTTTCAAAACTCGCCCACACTTGGCATCCCTCGATACAGTTGTACCGTCTGCCGAAAATTGACAGATAAAAATAAAGGGCATGGATTCATATAAGAACTTCTTAAAGATGCCTTACAGAAAATACCAGAAGACGTGCTTGGTCCTGGAGATTCTGCGATGTTTTTGTCAATGCCTATCTTGCTTCTTTGAGAACGCCTTTCGGGTGAGTCATCGGAATCTACGGGGAATAAAAAATTATGATAACTAACAGCTCTGTTCAGTCAAAGTGGTCGCAAGGCATTTAAATCTACAGACCATATGCACTGTGATTTAATATGTAGGCCATATAATTGGGCAACAGTGCAATTAAGGGCAGCTTTATTGTTTTAAAATTATATTATTAAAAAAAAATAGTGCTTTCGAAGGCTACTCTGAAATAAATAAGGCGAGTTCTCATTCTCCATTCAACGAGACCTAATTCAATAAATGCCACAACATATCGCGTACGTACTATTTGGAGCATGCTTACTTGAATCATGCACTTTGTGGGTTTATAGTCCCACTGTGTACCGGAGTGCGTGTTAACAAATATCACGCCGGAGTGACCCGAGTAGCACAAAGTGAACTTCAAAAGGGGGGCCAAAGGGGGTCCCACGTGGGCAGAACACCTTGGCTTCCCCCGTGAGACCTACAAGGGGCCTACTTGGGCAGCCCATGTGGGCTTCTCTCAGGGGACCCACAGCGGGCCTAATAAGGCAGCCTACATGGGCGTCTCTCAGGGGACCCACAGCGGGCTTACTTGGGCAGCCCACATGGGCTTCCCTACAGAGGACCCACAGCGGGCCTACAAGGGCAGCCCACGTGGGGTAACCCTGGAAAGCTCATTTCGTTCGGGGTCATTTCATAATTTTCGTACGGTGTGGGGTATTGCATTGCATACCAAATTGAGCATGCATCACTTTTCCCGTGGGCCTACTGGAAATATTGCCATTTTAATAAATCAGTAAAACGTCTTGAGCAAGGCCATAAAAGATTGGGCATTTCAAGGGAACAAAATGGAAGAAAAAATTAAAGACGTTTACAAATATCTGTAATGCGAACTTAGAGCGCAGCCCTTAAGGAGGGGGAGTTGGGTATGCCAACGCTTTGCCACCGTGGGGCCCACACCATTGCTAACTTCACCTTCGCAGAGCCGACGTGGGACCAACGGGTGTTTTACATGGGCAGCCCAAGTTGGGCATTCGCCCGAGCTTTGCCGCCGTGGAGCCCACACCATTGCTTACCAGGCCCTTGCAGAGCCGAGGTGGGACCCACGGGAGTTTTACATGAGCCGCCTAAGTTGGGCATGCCCACGCTTTGTAACCGTAGAGCCCACACCATTGCTAACTTCACCTTCGCCGAGCCGACGTGGGACCAACGGGTGTTTTACATGGGCAGCCCAAGTTGGGCATTCGCCCGAGCTTTGCCGCCGTGGAGCCCACACCATTGCTTACCAGGCCCTTGCAGAGCTGAGGTGGGACCCACGGGGGTTTTACATGAGCCGCCTAAGTTGGGCATGCCCACGCTTTGTAACCGTAGAGCCCACACCATTGCTAACTTGACCCCCGCAGAGCCGAGGTGGGACCAACGGGGGTTTTACATGAGCAGCCCAAGTTGGGCATGCCCGAGCTTTGCCACCGTGGAGCCCACACCATTGCTAACCAGGCCCTTGCAGAGCCGAGGTAGGACCTACGGGTATTTTACGTGGGTCACCTCAGTTGGGCATGCCCACGCTTTGCCACCGTAGAGCCCACACCATTGCTAATTTGACCCCCGCAGAGCCGAGGTGGGACCAACGGGGGTTTTACATGGGCAGCCCAAGTTGGGCATACCAACGCTTTGCAACCGTGGGGCCCACACAATTGCAAACCTGACCCCCACAGAGCCGAGGTGGGACCAACGGGGGTTTTACATGAGCAGCCCAAGTTGGGCATGCCCGAGCTTTGCCACCGTGGAGCCCACACCATTGCTAACCAGGCCCTTGCAGAGCCGAGGTAGGACCTACGGGTGTTTTACGTGGGTCACCTCAGTTGGGCATGCCCACGCGTTGCCACCGTAGAGCCCACACCATTGCTAATTTGACCCCCGCAGAGCCGAGGTGGGACCAACGGGGGTTTTACATGGGCAGCCCAAGTTGGGCATACCAACGATTTGCAACCGTGGGGCCCACACAATTGCAAACTTGACCCCCACAGAGCCGAGGTGGGACCAACGGGGGTTTTACATGGGCAGCCCAAGTTGGGCATACCAACGCTTTGCCACCGTAGAGCCCACACAATTGCAAACTTGACCCCCACAGAGCCGAGGTGGGACCAACGGGGGTTTTACATGAGCAGCCCAAGTTGGGCATGCCCGAGCTTTGCCACCGTGGAGCCCACACCATTGCTAACCAGGCCCTTGCAGAGCCGAGGTAGGACCTACGAGTGTTTTACGTGGGTCACCTCAGTTGGGCATGCCCACGCTTTGCCACCGTAGAGCCCCACCATTGCTAACTTGACCCCCACAGAGCCGAGGTGGACCAACGGGGGTTTTTACATGAGCAGCCCAAGTTGGCATACCAACGCTTTGCCACCGTGGGGCCCACACAATTGCAAACTTGACCCCCGCAGAGCCGAGGTGGGACCAACGGGGGTTTTTACATGAGCAGCCCAAGTTGGGCATGCCCAGAGCTTGCCACCGTGGAGGCCCACACCATTTGCTACCAGGCAGGCCCTGCAGAGGCCGAGGTAGGACCCTAGCGGGTGTTTTACAGTTGGGTCAGCTCAGTGGGCATGCCCACGCTTTGCCACCGTAGAGCCCACACCCATGTGCTAACTTGACCCCCCGCAGAGCCGAGGTGGGACCAACGGGGGTTTGTATATGAGGCAGCCAAAGTTGGGCATGCCCGGCGCTTGCCATCCGTGGAGCCCTCACACATTGCTAACCAGGTACCTTACAGAGCCGAGGTTTGGACCTACGGGTGTTTCACGTGGGTCACCTCAGTTAGGGCATGCCCACACTTTGCCACCGTAGAGCCCACACCATTGCTAACTTGACCCCCGCAGAGCCGAGGTGGGACCAACGGGGGTTTTATATGAGCAGCCAAAGTTGGGCATGCCCCGAGCTTTGCCACCGTGGAGCCCACACCATTGCTAACCAGGCCCTTCAGAGCCGAGGTAGGTACCATACGGGGGTTTTACATGAGCAGCCCAAGTTGGGCATACCAACGTGTTGCAACCGTGGGGCCCACACAATTGCAAACTTGACCCCCGCAGAGCCGAGGTGGGACCAACGGGGGTTTTACATGAGCAGCCCAAGTTGTACATGCCCGAGCTTTGCCACCGTGGAGCCCGCACCACTGTTAACCAGGCCCTTGCAGAGCCGAGGTAGGACCCACGGGTGTTTTACGTGGGTCACCTCAGTTGGGCATGCCCACGCTTTGCCACCGTAGAGCCCACACCATTGCTAACTTGACCCCCACAGAGCCGAGGTGGGACCAACGGGGGTTTTACATGGGCAGCCCAGGTTGGGCATACCAACGCTTTGCCACCGTAGAGCAAACACAATTGCAAACTTGACCCCCACAGAGCCGAGGTGGGACCAACGGGGGTTTTACATGGGCAGCCCAAGTTGGGCATACCAACGCTTTGCCACCGTAGAGCCCACACAATTGCAAACTTGACCCCCACAGAGCCGAGGTGGGACCAACGGGGGTTTTACATGAGCAGCCCAAGTTGGGCATGCCCCGAGCTTTGCCACCGTGGAGCCCACACCATTGCTAACCAGGCCCTTGCAGAGCCGAGGTAGGACCCACGGGTGTTTTACGTGGGTCACCTCAGTTGGGCATGCCCACGCTTTGCCACCGTAGAGCCCACACCATTGCTAACTTGACCCCCGCAGAGCCGAGGTGGGACCAACGGGGGTTTTACATAGGCAGCCTAAGTTTGGCATGCCAACGCTTTACCACCGTGGGGCCCACACAATTGCTAACTTGGCTCCCGGAGTGCCGAAGTGGGACCCAAAGGGGTTTTGGATGGGCAGCTCAACTCGGGCACGCCCACGTTTAGCAGCCGTGGAGCCCACATCATTGCATTCGGTCCCCGTAAAGCCGAGGTGTGTCCACGAGGGCTTGTGGGATTTCCCTTGCTGCTACCCGTCTCGGGGAATGACACAGCACACCGGTTCAACAACACGTAAACACTTAATGGCCGCTATCGCCTGCGCCGCGATTCCAACCGCCCCCGCGCATACGCTGCGACGGCCCTTTATGAGCGGCGGAGCGCCGTTCGCGTGGCCAGTTGCCCTTGGCCCCCTTGTGGTGAAGATGACCACTCTTGTCGGAGGGGCACCCTTTGCCGAACGCTTGGAATCCCCAGGTTGCCCACAGGCTTTACGTGGGAAACCCAAGTTGAGCATGCCCACGTTTTGCGCCGTGGAGCCCACATCTTTGTAAATTTGGACCCTCCAGAGCCGAGGTGGGACCCACGAGGGTTTTACATGGGTAGCCCAACTCAGGCACGCCCACGCTTCGCCGCCGTGGAGCTCTCATGTCGCTTTTGGCCCCTAGTCGCGGTGGGTCCCTCGGGGTTTTTACATGGGCTGCCTAAGTCGGGCTTGCCAACGCTTCACCGCCGTTGAGAGGGCTATCCCAAACATGCGCAAAAAGAAGCGCAGGATGGCGGCACATTCGCTGTCCGTGATTGGTTTAGTGGGCTCTACCGAATTGTAGCGTTGAATGCGGTCGGAGTTGAAGCGAAACGGCTGAATACTTTGTTGAGGAAAAACAAACAAACAAACAAAAAATAAGGCAAGCAGTAGAAATTAACTCGGTTTATATATTGCAGAAGAGCGAGGCTGGAAGCCAGTCTTACCTGTAGTCGACGAACCACAGCAGTTTGGAGGAAGTACATCCCTCAGCGCAGGTGTCCGTGAGCGTTGGGAATTGTTCGTTCGAGACCTTAACCACCCTGCAGGTTTGGCAATACAAATAATTGTTATGAAATGAAAAAACAAAACAAAAAACAAATAGAATTCCGTTTGTCAGGTTTTCCAACATTTCAAATATGACATTTGTTTTACCAAGTTTTTAGGATTAATTTCTTTATGATGGAGCTATTCCAGTTTCCCGTAATTTCAACAAAATATATCCGCCCACAAACTTTATCCGGCGTCTCGTCATTTTCCTGGGATAATTAAAATAAGGGAATGACGAGCGACACCGTCCCCTTAAAGGGAAGCTGAAACACTTCTTGAAAAAAACGAGTTAGAGGTGAATTCTGGCGTATTTTTATCCCGTGAATCTGAATATCACGTTAATTTTTCCCGAACATGAAACTAAACGCGAGGAAACACGAAAAACCTCCGACCAGTCGTGACGTCATACTAGGATCTTTGGACTCAGGTATATTTTTCCGCACTGACCCCAGCCGTGACGTCTCTTTCTGACCTTTTCGAAAATAGCAAGAGTGCGCGTGCGTAGCTTTGACAGGCGCTGAAGATGCGCGAGAGCAGAGATTCCGAAAACTCCTTGTGTGATGTCACGCTTCAGAAAGGAGGGGCTTCGGCGGTACTTTAAAAATTAATTTATGCTGCCTTCGTGCACCGAGTTGAAAAATAATCTCGATATTCGTGATCCTGGAGGCCGAATGAAGGCCATTGAAGTGTTTTTTCTTGAATGCAGAACCGCTTCAGTTTCCCTTTAACTAAAGGTACAACAACTGCGAAACATCGCCGTGTCAAAAAGTGAAACTGAGCCTATACAATAATACAAACTCTTAACCGAAGGATATTAATGTTTAACTTACACGCGGTACATCTATTTTCATTTCTTTGTAGAGAAGAAATATAATTTGAGCCATAATAAGAAGTAATAAAAATGGCCAATTAAAAAAGCCAGTGATTGATTAAACTTAATTTTTGTTGAAATAGTTTCGAATCTAAACTAGTCAAAATTTATATTACATTAATGAAAAGCTTAAAACTCCAATCGGTAAGAAGGTAAAAAACAAAACAAAAAGCCTCCAGTATACAAAATTTGAGAATCACTTACGATTAGTAAGCTTTTGAGCCGCTCAAGTCATTCAGAATTTATTTTATTAATCTCAGTGTTTTGTCAGCGGAAGCGCACATACTTCTTGTATGCGTCCAGTAAGTAGCTCTAGGTGCACAGGATATTTTTTTTTTTTTTTTCGGGTAGGTATTGTTTAGCCGGGAATGTCGAGAATCTGCCGATGTTCTAGTCGGCGCAGTTCAGCTTTCTCGAAATTCTAAAAGAAAATTCGACCAAAGTTTGACTAAAATTCGAGTTTCGTGCGCATGCGCGGATATTGGGAGGTAGCTAGCGCCATCTTATGCTGAGAAGGGTGACAAACTAACTAGATCACACAAAGGATGATACGTTTCCTTTTATGTTGCGGCAGTAATTGTATATTAACTAAAAAAAAACTACTATATAAATTATATATTCCTGATAATAAGATAAAAGAACCTTGGGTCATAGTCGGGCAGCCCTGTTCAAAAGTGGAACTTCGTCGAATTTACCGACTGTTTCCGAAGCTTGGCGAAGCGGTCGAACCTTGAGCGTCGACAAGAAGTTCATAATGTCCCTGTATTTCAACTCGCTCTGTCCACGCGCGCAGCCGATGCTACGTCCGACGGAGCAAATCGAACGGCGCCAAAGATGCAACGTCATGGCACTCGTCGTCTTTGTGCTTTCGCTGCACCCGGCTACACTAATCGCGCGCCCTAAATGCCCCACGTGCGAGTTTTTCCGTGCCTGATTGGTTTAATTGGTGACAGCAAAATCACAAAGCTCCGTTAGGTTGTAGCGTTGGCTGCGGTTAACCTCAACATAAAACGGAGTATGTAGTCGGTGACAGGTCAAGAGTGAAGTGGAAGCTCCTCCCACCCCTCTCTGCACTTTAGCAGAGAGAACGCTGGAGAGGAGGTTGCCTTCACTCTAGCGTTCGCTTTGCTAAAGTGGAAAGTGGTGGGAGGAGCTTCCGCTTTACTCTTAATTTGTCCTCCGGCTATAGTCTTACCTTGTAACTCCGGTCAAAAAGGCTCGAGTCTTGCTCAAAATAGCCTAGTACTTAGGTCTACAAAAAAAAAATGTTTCGTTAAAAAAAAAAAAAAAACAGTTTTTTGAAAACCTCGCTACTATCCCCAAAAGGCTTCGGGTCACGTGCCTAACGGGAGCAATTTACGCACGACATCGCGGCTGACCTGCTCGTGTAACCGATGACGTCGCTCTCGGTATTGGGATCCAGGAACCCACGGATCCGTCCGACCTCCTTCGTGGCAACAACGTGGCGGGGGGCAGCCACGGTTCCCGGTCCCTCGCTGTCCTTTTCCAGGTGCAGGAGCTGTTGCATTCGATAAGAACGTCTCTATTAGCGCCGTGACGTTTCGGTGGCGCCCTCGTAATGTTTCCCTACTTGACGTCACTACCAGGGTTTACCTCGCCATAATGTCAGGGTTCGTGATCCTGGCTACTTATCATCAGTTGCGAACGATAAGTTCGAGGTTTGTGTAAGGACGATAACGGAAGCTTTGCGTCATTGCCTTCTAAAACAGACATCGTTAAAGTTGACAGCCTGAAATTATTTTTATTTTTTATTTTATTTATTTATACTGTTAGCCCGTAGGGGCTGTTACAGGAGTGCAACGGTACACAAAATATAACACTAGGTAATACATATGAAGGCACATTTTTGAAGACTACAACTCACGAAAGACAAGAGTCCACAATTTTGGTAAATCACACTGAATACACAACAAAAACAACATTTTTACGTATAATATCTTCTCACTGCTGAAATTTACAAGAGCGTACGCTGTTGAGCACGCAAAAACGACATCGAACAAATGCAGATAAAAAAAAAGACAAGAACACATGAGCAGATAATAATTGGAGTCACGGTAGTCCCAATCCATTCAAGTATCAAAAACATAATCGAAATTATGCAGTGCCAAAGGGTAAAGGTTCGTTAATACTGGTTATACAATTTAGATATGCACGTTTCAAAAGACGCTAGGGTATCACTTAATACTACTTCTTCGGGGAGGTTATTCCACTCCGATATAGTTCTTGGAAAGAAAGAATACTTATAGGTATCATTATTTGGTTTCTCTAAATTAATTTGACATGAATGAGTACTTCTTAAAGGCCTTGATACACGGGGCGTTATATAGTCACTTGTATTAAGGTTAAACATTTGATTTCTCAACAGGAATAGGAATTTTAAACGAGCTATTTTCCGACGATCAGAAAGGAGTGGAAGACTTAGCTGTTTAAGCATTTCATTTACTGATTCGGTTTTTCGATACTTCGACTGTACAAACCTAGCGGACATTATTTGCACCCTTTCCAATTTGCTTATTTGGTAACTTCTAAAAGGATCCCATATAACAGAAGCGTATTCTAAAGTTGGCCGTATTAACGATTTGTATGCAGTTAATTTTGTTTCAGGTGGAGAGTACTTACGGTTGCGCTTAAGGAACCAGAGCTTTTTTTTGGCTGCGGAGCAGATGTTGTCAATGTGTGCGTTCCAGCTTAGATCAGAAGATATTGTAACGCCCAGATATTTAAATTGAGAAACTTTAGTCAGAGGTCGGTTATCAAATTCGTACACAAATAGAAGAACATTTTTCTTTTTGTTAGTTATCACAGAAAAGACTGTCTTGTCACGATTAATTTTCATTTTCCATTGTTTACACCATTCTTGTACCTGCTGTAAAGAGTAGTTTAACTGTACCTGATCATGGTGGCAAGAAACATTTGTATACAACAAGCAGTCAACTGCGAACATCCGAACAGTAACATTAGGCCCTACTTTTTCCGTAATGTCGTTTATATAACACAAAAATAATACGGGCCCCAATACAGACTCCTGGGGAACGCCGGAGGGTACACTTACAGTAGCTGAATTCTTTTTGTTTACTTGCACAAACTGTTTTCGATTTGTGAGGTAGGCTTTAATCCACAAAACAATGGTTTCATTTACCCCCAGGTTTTGTAATTTATGAATAAGTTCAAAATGAGGCACCCGATCAAAGGCTTTCGATAGATCCAAACATATCGCATCAATTTGCCCTCTATTATTAACAGCTTTGGCAAAGTCGTGTACAGTTTCAGCAAGCTGCGTTACAGTCGACAGCGACTTTCGAAACCCATGTTGGTTAGAAAAAAATATGTTTGAATCTTCAAGAAACCTATACAGCTCCTTAGACACAATATGCTCAAGTATCTTACAACAAGCACACGTCAGCGATATTGGCCTATAATTTTTAACTGAATGCTTATCTCCCGATTTGTGCACTGGTACGACTCTCGCTGTCAGCCAGTCCGAAGGTACTTGATGCCGCTCTAAACTTTTAATGAAAATAACAAATAGATACTTGGACACCCACTCCGCGTAACGCTTTAAGAATGCGTTGGGAATTTCGTCAGGTCCCGGTGATTTTTTTTGTGTCGATCTCTAGTAGTAAAGCAAAAATACCCTGCTCAGAGATAATCAGATCTGGCATAGCCGAGAGCCGCGCGCCTCTTACCTCGTCAACGCTTTCATGTGTGTTGTCACTATCTACAAAAACAGATTGAAAAAAAGTATTAAACACGTTTGCCATTCTGGCGGGATCAGTAATGATACGGTCATTATCGGTGACATATTCCACACCCACCCGTGACGGCGCGAGATGACGCCAAAATTTTTGTGGTGATGTCCTCATAAATTCAAGCATGGATTCTGAAAAATACTTTTCCTTCGCGTCCTTTAGTTTACATTTCAGGGTACGCGATAGTTCTTGGATAAGTGTGGTATTACGAGTTTTTTTCTTGCAGCTGCGGGCTATCTTACATTTGAGTTGAATTATTTCTCGGGTCACCCACGGGTTTTGTCTTGCCACG
This sequence comes from Ixodes persulcatus, assembly GCA_013358835.2. Classification (NCBI taxonomy): domain Eukaryota; kingdom Metazoa; phylum Arthropoda; class Arachnida; order Ixodida; family Ixodidae; genus Ixodes; species Ixodes persulcatus. The sequence continues at coordinate 1,430,384 of JABSTQ010009845.1, forward strand.
CGCTTAACCCTCTTTGGAACAAACCTATCCAGACAGTAGAAAACTACACTTTTAAATTGATTCCATAGTTCATTTAAGTCTTCCACACCCTCCAGAGAAGAAAGTTGTAATTCTAAATGGTCGAGAATACTAACGTCATCGGCTCTGTTAAAGTTATACACTTCCGTGGTTAAGCACTTTGCGGTTCTGGACGTTGTTGCGACTTTGCAGGATAGCAACACCATCTTGTGATCCGACAGTCCGTCTTCAACGCTGACTACATAATTTGTCAATGGTTCAGAGACAAAAATCAAGTCAAGTAGAGAACTAGATGACCCAGTTATTCTAGTAGGTTCTTGAACCACCTGCACGAGATCGTTACAGAAAGCGATGTCCAATAAAAGTTCGCCATTGTTGGTTTCGGTTGGTCCTGGTTCTAAGTCATCCCATTTAACTCCGGGTAGGTTAAAATCACCAGCGATTATCATCTTGGAGTGATCGGTCACATTTTGTTGCAGATAATCATGAACAGCCTCCAGAAACGCAGTTGGGGAATCAGGAGCTCTATATACTCCCCCAATTACATAAGTATGTCCACAAAACGTCATTTTGCACCACAAGCTTTCAGTACCAGCGCAGTCGGCCATCAAGATGCAGGCCATGTTATTCTTATAGATAATAGCAACTCCACCTCCACGGGATCCTCTGTCTTTCCTGATTATTTTGTAGGATGGCGGAAGAAGCTCAGAATCACCTATCTGGTCGTGCAGCCAAGTTTCAGTAACTACAACAATATGTGGGTTATATACTAAAAGTAGGTGCTCCAGTTCGTCCACTTTATTAACAAGGCTTCTCGCGTTCAAATTAATGAGCCTTCTAAATTTTTGATCGTCATTTATTTCCCGACTGTGAACCCCGTGAATCCGTGACTTTTTCGCGACAGCCAACAGAATCATTCCAAATAAACGTCTCGTCACCGATCTGCATCTTATCGTGTACAAGCCTCACGCGTAATCTTCGGGACCTTTCTTCACTTGCACTTTCCCAAAGATTCCGCCTTTTGTATAAAGTAGCTTGCGAATAATCATTGGACACCGATATATTTGACCCTTTGAGTTTCTTGCAATTCTGGGATACTTGAACTTTTTCATTGTAATCGTACAGTTTCATGATGACAGGGTGACATTTAGCCTTCCTTTTTTTTCCCAAGTCTATGTATTCGCTCGACCGTTTTCACAGTCACGCCTAGCTGTTGTTCAAAAACGTCACTAATTACCTTGGTTTTCAATTACCCTCCGTTCCGTCGATGAAAGCAAAATTGATCTTGAATGGCCGTCAATCTCGAATGCCGACCATAGCGACGCTTTGGTTGCGCACTCCGCCAATAAGGAGCGGCTTGATGTTGCTGTCATCATGTGGATTTCTCGACGTTCTTTCTTTGTGGCGAAGGTGAGACGGTTAAAGCGATACCACATCGAGAGTGTTTCAAGCGTCTCTTGAGCGTCACCTCCATCACCGAAAAGATCTATTTTGTTTCCCATAAACTGAAGCGAGCTGACGCTACAAATACGAACGTGTTGTCTTGAACGACGCTTTCACTCCACGAGCTTGCGTGCATTGCAGGGTCGTTTGAAAACGAGCTCGCTCTCGCTGTTTCTCCTTTGCTCACCCTTGTGGTGAAATGTGGTAAAGAGCTCTAGGGACGCCTGCAGAACTTTTATTTTTGTAATGGTGATCTTTTTTCTCACTACAAATATTAGTTTATTATTCAATGCTCTTGTTCGGTTGTCCCCTTCTTTTCTTTGTTGAGTGCAGCGTCCTGGTTTAAAACAGCGCGATAAGTCAAGGACAAAGTAAAGACAAAGCAGACGACAGCGCGGCTAAATTCACATGATTTATCAGTGCTGTCGTTAGCTGACTGAACATAATTTATCAGCGCTGTCGTTTGTCTTGTCTTTACTTTTTCCTTGTCTTGTCGCACTGTTTTAAACCAGGATGCTCATCAGCCAACTAACCCAAACACACCTTTGACTGCAGCGGTTTTAATTTTATATTATTGAGCAATATCTACTTTACTATTTAGAATTTAGGCGTGCATTTAGGCAATCGACTGCTGCATAAAGTCAACATTCTAGTTAATCACGGCAGAGTAGGTGGCGCAAGCTACCGCCAGATACGAACGGAATCAATGGCATTAATTATCCACCTATTCAGATAGCAGCCATCTCTGTTTCTAGCCATGTAGTGAACGGAAGCGCCTAAAAAGGAAGCCGAGAGCAACTTCTGAACAGCCGCTAGGTGCGCCGATTGTCAAGTGAGCCGGTGAGGTCTTTGGGAGTGGCCACTTTACGCTGCACTATATTACTTTATGTCTGCTATTCCATTTTTCAATGCGTCCGCCGCGTCTTTGTATTCCAGCGGCCGTGTCCCTCGATCTCACGCCGACGTAAATGTTTCGTACCTTGATATTCAGAAACATATCTGCGTCTAGCGTTGCTCTTTTGTGTTCTCACGTGACTCGACCCGCCGGACTGACTCGAAGCTTGGATTTAATCGTGTCCTTGCAATGACAGCGCCAACGGCGGTAACTTACCGCCATATTTTTCGTGCTTTTTGTGCTCGAGAATGGGCCGATAACTACTACGAGACGACGTTCATCGTTGCATGTGATTGATCAAATCTACATGTGATGTATTTTTTGCTTCTCATTTCACTAGGATGCTCTTCTCTTACTGGCGGATCGAGCAGGCCTAGTGGAAATTAGATGATTACGGCTGTTTTTTTTATTTTTTATCGGCGTACGAAGGGGCTAGGTGTTTTCAATTCCCGTCCCTAGTGTAAAAGAAGTTAGCGCCGAATGTGGCCCCAACCTTTTGTGCAGCTCGATACTCAGGTAAGCTGACATTGATTAGAAACTACGACTGACACTATTGTTAAGTGGCAAAGTATTCGCAAAGCTGGCCTTCACCACCAAATCCTCCTTTCACCAGAGAGCCGTCACCTTACTGCATTTATCAAACATGATGGCCTGCTTCAAGGGAGTGTGCCTTATCTTGGTATGTGCACCCTCAGCATTCCAGAATATGATGTCTGGCATCTTCGTCGGTTGTTCGGGTGTCCTTTAATATATCTACATCATCATCAACATCATCAATGTTGACGCAGACGAGCATGCAAAGAACCTCCTGAAGGCTCTACAGCGTATATCAGATACTGTTCTGAAGCTAAATGACAAGTGTGTCTTCGAAGTAACGGAATTGACGGTCGCTGAACATACGGTACCGCCAGAGAGTGTAACTCCTCTGCTGGCAAACGTAAAAGCCATGCAGAATGCAACTATGCCAAAGGACTATCATTCCTCGCGTTTTTTGTTTAATGATAGCTGAGGCTATTACACTACGTTCCTTTGAAACTACTCGAACGAAGTTGAACCTCTAAGAACCTTACTGCATGGTGAGAAGTAGTTTGTGATAACAAAGGAAATTCAGCTGTGCTTTGAAAAAATGTAGGCGCTAATTACCAGCCGCAGAGCCCTCTCTATATTCAGCTTAGGATTTTCATGCCTTGTTACTACAGATGCAACTAAATACGGCATCGGCACACTCCTCCAACAAGCCAACAAATCCGAACTTCAAACGAGCTTGCTTCAAGAGCACTTTCGCCAACGGAACGTAAATATTTTGCTTGGAAACGAGAAGCTTTTGCGTGCATTTGGGCACTAGAACATTAGCATTCTTTTTCTGGGAAAGACCTCTTCTCGGATCATCAACCGCTAACGACCTTACCGAGCTCAGGCGGTACGGGCCCCCATTCGCTCAGAATCGGTGAATGGACGGCGCGCCTACTGAACTACAACGTCATTATGCGCTACAAGAGAGGTGAGGAAACTTTATCGTAGATGCACTTTCCCGACTGCCATTACCTATTGAGCCACCTGGCATATTGGACGAGGAAGTTATTCCCGTGAAAAACCAGCAGCCCGCCTCTGAGGATGGAGACTTCCGCAGATGCAGTACTTCAAAGGTGCGGATTTTCGTTGCTACAAAGCCATAAAAAAAAAAAAAAGCGATGCACTTACATCTTACCATATTATCAAGTAAGATCCGAGCTGTCAAAGGTCGATGTGTTGGTTGTATAGACCTTTCCAATGTTTACAAAATCACAGTCCAGCGTGTGGTCTTCACAGCCCAGCACGTGCGTGTTCGTCGCTTTGGAAAGCGAGCAAAGCGCGCGCCATACGCACGAACACCCAAAATGGCACCGGCCGCACGCTCTTTTTTGGAAAGGTCTATACTCCGTACACCCTTAAACTGAAACTGCAGCATATGCCACAGGTACGAGAGCTCGAGGTCGCTGCTTTGAAGCATTCCTCCGCAGAACGAGCGCTCGCGCAAGAAATGCATGTCTGAAAGTCAGGAGCGTGTGCGCCCACCCAGAGCTGTTTATTGAGAGAGTTCGGCCATACATTGGTTTGAATAGGCGAGCATCTCGGGGCCAACCACAGGCCGCGAAACAGCCCCTAGCGGTGGTCGTGTGATCTAAATATGTGACACGACTATACTTTGTTTCACCTTATGTGCGAGCAAAGGCAAAACTGGAAGCGCGAGCACGGAAGCTCCGTGCGTTCAGGCTTTGCTCGAGCGCGCGAGCTGGGGAGAAATGCAAAAAGCGCTGGTCTCGCGCTTCTAGCTTTGGCTTCGCTCGCAGATAAAGTGAAACGAAGTATAATTTGAGCCGTGCCGAGCGGAACTCCGCGTCTCAAGACGCTCGCGCACCCCACCCTTTGCACTGTTTTCTTTCAGCCAGTCTCAGGACGCTGTTCTAGCAGTGCAGACAAAGGCATGGGCACGAGCGCGTGGCTTTGGAAAGTGCCTCCTATGCACGAGGTCTGGTACAAACAAAAGCGTTTCGCTGAGCTAGGCTCACGCGCCTGTGCCTTTGTCTTCACTGCAGACATTTGTGAGATGGAGTAGAGGTCTCCTAATTGGTCTACGCTGTGTCACAAATTTAGTTTACGCTCTAAGCGTGGGGGGAATATTCGGCGCTGGCGGCGGCCTTTGCTCCGCCTATTGGCCAAACTCTCCCAATACACGGCTCTGCGCCCACCTAGAAGAGGTTTTGCTCCGAAGAGTTCGGTTGTATACAGCGATCCCACCGGCTGTCCGCGCCATATGGAGTCATACCACGACATCGACCTACTGTCCCCTTTTGTTCCGCCCCAATCGAGAAGGCGGATCTCGAGCCCCTTTTTTGGACGTGCCCGGGTCTTCAAGCGACTCGTCGGCGCCATCTTAGCCGGGTGGGCCTCCACCCTAACCGGGGCCGGCACATTTTCAGCACTGGGCACATTTTCAGCACCACCGTTCTCTTCTGAACTTCCTTCAGTGAACGGGAACACACTTTTACCTTTAAATATATGCCGCATTACAAACTGACGTAATTACAAGAAAAGTCGAAGTCTTTACGGGCAACAATAAAAAAGTGACGTCAGCGGAAGGCAGGGGTTCACTTTTCGGACTGTAATCTTTGTTCCCAAATGATTTCAAGCAGTTTCATGGTGTCAAATGAAATCATTGAAAGCTTGCTCTACCCCCGCGCAGCAGCACGAAACAAATGCTCGATATAGTCTTTGTTTTGACTGCCCTCTCGACCTGCAAGCCCGCTTTCCCCTTACGTCAAGGCACTGAAATGCGTGGCTTTATTTGAATGTTGGTTTTTGGAATTATTTTCACTTGCCGATTTTTTAATGAAAATTCTAAATTTTGCGAGGCCAAATAACATACTGAAAAGGGTAAAGACCGGTGATCCCGACAGTATGATTATTTGGGCTCTGGCACATGACTAATAGTTGGGAATCGCCCGTACCAAACAACGTCTGAGGCAGTAGTAGTAGTGGCCAGCAACGGATGATATTTTAGAACGTGCTGTTGGTGGTTGCCTGGCCTTCTAAACATGTCTGAAAAGATTTTTTCTGGTCCTCTACACCCGATACCACTTCCTGTGCCTTCTTGGGGAAGCTAGGGGCTGACATTGTGGAGAAAATTTAGAGTCCCAGCAACATCGCTTTGTAATCACATTACAACTTCTGGCCTGAAATTTTGTTTGCCGATAGGGCCACCTCAGACACAATGACGACCTTCTGCTGACTATTTAATAATGCATTTATTTTCCATCCGAGCGATGTGGAAGGTTGGGGGGAAAAAAGCTGAAGAAATCAGCTTGACGAGCTACCTCCTCCCCAGAAATTATACAATGCAATGAAAAGTGTCCTACAGAAATCGCCTCAGATCAGAGAAGCCAATTTATATCGGCAGAGTTTGAAAACTACTTAAATGAACGTGACGTTCATTAGTTTCTCATTTTTAATATATACTCACAGCCAAAAGGCATGACCGAAAAATGCATCCAGTGTTTTGAAAGGGTTCATTCAGCTGGCACTTTTTGAAGAACGAAACCTCAAGGAGATGCTTACCAAGTACATCGGTGTATACGAATGCAATGCCACACTCAGGTACGAGTGTGTTACCGGCTTTTCTGGAAAATCTTTGGAGGGAAATCAGAAAGCTTCTTCACAGATCCAAGAGCCGCAATGAGCGAGTTGAGAGAACAATTCAAGAAGCGACAGCGCCCCTCCCAAGAGTACGTGGACGACAAGCTGGGCGCTTGCATGCCAGCCTTTCAGCCAAGTGACTTGTCAGTGTGAAGCTGCCCAGGACATCACGCCTCCCCCCCCCCCCCCCCCCCCCTCAAAAATAAAAAAATGAAAACCCTGCAATATGCACACACACACACACACACACACACAAATTGGATAATCGAGGACGTAACGCATTTATACTCGATGATGCAAAGGCTGGGAATGCAAGCAAGCTTTCCAAAGTTCCATGAGAGGTGTCCTGCCACAGCTTACTTTAGATAACACCACCGAGTTATCACCTGTCACTTCGTGGAGTCCATCACAAAGTGCACTCGAGCCACATGACTTTCCGGAATGCTGTTTAGTATCGCGAGATTGAAAATAGTTATTGTAAAAACAGAAAATGAAGGTAATGCTAAAACGGACATTCAAATATACTTGCGCTTTTAATTGCCGTTACGTTAGTGGCAGGCAGGCTTACGGGTAGAGTAAGCGCTCTAAAAAAAAAAAGTATGCCGAGCATTTGTTTCGTGCGGCGGCGCAGGTGCTGGAGCGAGCTTCCAAAGCATTGATTTGAAACCACGAAACTGCTTGTAATCAATTGTGATAAACGTCTACGGTCCAAAAGGTGAACCCCTGCCTGTCGCTGGCATCACTTTTTAATTATTGCCAGTAGAGACTTCCCGTTCGAAAAAAACTGGCGAGGACCAAATTAGTACATTCAATAACTTAACGAAAAATATATTTTTACTTAATATTTGTATCTTTGTTGGTTTGTACGGTGGATTTTGGAAACCCGACGTAGAACTTCGGTTTTCTGCAGAAAAGATAATTTTCACAGTGCTCCCCTCTTCTTAGCTGCGAGGGGGGAGTCAAGTTGGGGCAAGGTCAAAAGTGAAGAGGATATAGGAAACCAGGAAGCGGTCAAAAGGGGAAAGCGCGAAGTGTAAGTCGGCCTTTGAGGACACTTTAAAGACGAAACTTTTAAACTTCTGGTGCATACAGGCGGAGGAGTCGGAATAGAGGAATTGCAACACTATTTAATCTTCTCAACTCTCCAGTCCATTTGATTTAAATAGCACAGGCGGCGAGTTTATCTCGTATTATTTTTGAGTTTTAACTGTTTGCCAATGAGTTGGTGGACAATGAAAACCGAAAATGTGCAACAGTTTTCTTTCCTTGGGTACTTTTTGTTTGCAGTGCAAGACTGTGAAGAGGCTAGACTGTTCAAAGCGATGGAAGCCAATGCACCCCAAGAAACCTGTCCGCCTATACGTCAGGAACATCCGGAAACAATTGAACGGAGGAGCCAACAAGGTCTAGCCCTTAAGGGAGGGTGTGCAGCTACTCAAAGAACAAACTGCCATCATTGAACTTTTAGTGTTGTAAGAAAAGGAATTAGGTTGTTTCATATGAGGTCAATGACAGCTACGGTCATGAATAGTCACAAACCAGGTTTTAAATTTTTTTTATATATTACAAATCAAGAGTCTGCCACCAAAATAGCAGCTGGGTTTGATACACTGCTTCGAAGCCGCAAGAAAAAAGAAAATAATTGAAAGAAGTGGCCTGTGAAGAGGAGTGAACATGTGAGTGCTTTATTTTGAGGTATTTGTATAAAAACACCGACACGCCCTAAAATTGACTAAATTGAGTCATAAATAGAGCAAGGCTACCTATTCAATAAGATAAAACATTTACAAACTGCATCAAAAGAAAGATAGCTGGAAAATATTAAAACTAAGACAACTTATGTGCACGGAGGTAAACAGGACTATAGGGTTTACAAGGGACATGCCAGAATTGAAATACAAGCAAATACCTGAAAGCACTTGACACTGAAACAAAGACAATGTATCGACATCGTTATGCAAGCTAAGCTTAATAATGCTTATTGCCAAAAATTGTGCTGGCCCATTTTGCTTTCAATTTTAACTAGCAGAGAGGTCTGTTCTTATACTTCGTTCACCCTTGAATTGACAGGGTGGCGGACGCTACGTGCTCTTTGTTCTAGTCAGGCATCTTTTCTTTTTTGCTACATGATCACACTCCCGTCCATACCGACGCACAGAGAGCGGGCCAGGTGATAAAGGGTGGGCAGTTGAAAGGAACTGAGTGCACCGTCATCCTAGGGGTGAACATAGTATAATTATTATTATTATATTATTAATGCATTCGCCCTAAAATGTATTTCAACACAGTACTACCCTGTTCTTTAAATTTCTGACATTAAATAATGTGATTTAATTTTGCAGGGATGTGACATCTGCGCCGATTGCGCCATTTTGATACAAACCCAATTTTCTGCGCCTAGTTGCGCCAAAAACGCAAAAACGCAACTCAAAAACAAAAAAAACATAAAGTTTGCGGCGACGCTAGATTTAGCGGGAAACGAAAGCTTGGTTGGCAACATTCCATCTCGTCGTAGTAAAGTACATGACACGGGTGCAGGATGGCGCAAGCGACCGCCGGATTCGAAGATTTCAGCTGTAGTACCCTTCTGTACATATGATACGTGGTCTTTTCGCGATTTTCCTACTACTTTCCGCTGTCATTTGTGACTGCATGCTAACGATGCGCTGTCACGCGGTCTCGCTGTCTGGCCGCGGAAGGTACGACGCAGAGGCTATCAATATGAGTAAACCTAAGCATTTCTTTCGTTTTGAGAGTAAACTTTTTCTTAAAAGTGCTATAGAGCGCCTCCATTGTGTAGTTGTTCATTCTTCTCCGTAATCTCGTCAAAATGGACGGCCCCGTCGCCGTGAGTACTTATCACACACGTGCTTCCAGTGCGTGAGCAATCGAATGAATCGGTCACACACCCGTATTTAGTGTGCATGTGGTGCTCATAGTTTTTCTACCAATTCACTATTTACCTTGTGACTCACTTTTGTGGGTTTTTTTTTTTTTCTATCTGCACGTGCTTTTTACGAGCGTCCGATCGATGTCTGGTTGTAGTAAACCGTGCTTCCCTGTTCATGCTCTCGAATCACCGCTTTAAAAGTTTTGCACTACAATTTCGCTTTGGCACCATTTCGTATAAGGTTGAGGTACCTGGTGCCAACATAAATTTGCAGCAAGCCTGTGTTTCCTGTCCTCATCTATGCGCATAAAACTCGCGTTTGCCTTTTCCGTTTTTTTTTTCTTTTATATTTTATCTTGGTGCGTATCGGCGCTGATGACGTATTAGAACCAGGGTAAACAAAAATAATGATTAAAAAAGAAAAAAAAAATCAGATTTATGTGATTTATATCAGATTTTTATGATTTAAATTGCTGATAAGCTGCTCTAACATTTTCTTCTCCTAATCTGCTCCAAACTGTAGACTTTCGTGCTTCGAAGTTGCTCCAAAATGCATAAACGGCTGCTCTGAAACGAGAGTTTTGTGCTTCTAAGCTGCTCCAAAATCCAGATTTTTCTGCTCCAAAAATTGCTCCAAAACCGGTTTCACGCGTCTCACCCCTGATTTTGATATAGTGCTCAGCTTGTGTTATCACATGCTACAGAGCTTGATGAGTCTTTATTCTATAGTTCAGTTTTTGTGTTTGGGATTTTCCTGTCACAAAAAAAAAGAACACATGGATGTACAACCACCTTCGGCATTCTAAAGCGGTACAAGAGTGGATTTGCATTGAATCCGGCAACATTCATTGCATTGAAAGAAAAACGAATGACGTGAGCGAACCGCAACGCCATGGGGGTCTGGCGCTAGATGCAATGAAACTGTCCAATAATATTCCTGTCCGGTCGTCTGCGAAAACCGATGACTTCATTGATTTGGGACATTTCACATCTGAAGAGCACAAAGGGAGTGCTGGCAGACACCGGAGGTTTCTCTTCCAGCCGTTCTGTGCAGAATGGACACACATATTGGGCTCGTGACAAAGATATCTTGATAGGAACCGACACATACAGGTTTTAAAAACTTAGTAATGTCTAAAAAATTAAAAATTAGCAGCTGCTTTTGCATTCCATGAAAATGTCAAGGTCGACCTCCTCTCAAAAATAATTTTGGATGCTATACTTCTTGCTGATAAGGCTGGAATGTTCCTCGGCTACGCCTGCTGTGATGCACTCTCGTGGAACAGAAACAGGGGGATACCATTTGGCATCAGAGTACTACTAAGCTTGTCCTATGGCAAACCAAGTGTTCATTCACCTAAATGGCCTTGTTTTTATTATTTGTAAATATTCCGGCGTCTATGAAAAAGACCGACTGCTAAACACAACGCCCAGCTTGCCCAGGGAAATAACTTCCTTCTATTTCTGATTTTAAGCATTTCGTGCCTATGCCGCAACATGTTCATGAAGACTGAACTCCGCAAACCACGTGGCCATGTAAGCACGAGTGCTTAATAACTAATATTTAAAACTTAGGTTTTTTCAGTTAGCTTAAAACTTAAGCATTTAATTTATTCATAGAAAATACTACGCTCATATTGTGTCTGAAGATCCACAAAATGGTACAGTAGCATTTCGAAGCAAAAAAAAAAAAACATCAAGCAGTGTTCAGGTATAAAGTTTTGAAATTATGTACATAACTGCACTAATTATCATGCCTGCAAAGCAAACAAAAATCAGAGTGCATGCAGAGTCTAGACAGATGTATCTGGGATTCAGCAACACGTGACTGCTAAAGTAGGGTCTTCAACGTGAGCCACACAGTAGTAATTCATAAAAGTATGCTGGGATAGCGCCTGTTAAAATTGAAACAAACAAGGAAGGAGAGACCCTTAGGTCACTTGTCAAAGCAGTGTTCGAGCCGAAAGACTTTAAAGTGTGGTGCCGTAACAGGTTCACCCAAGACCGCAATGGTTTTAAGTTGGCAGTGGATTTTGCCTTCACTGAAATAGAAAATAAGTGACTAGTGAGGCAGTTATATTTTGAAAGTGGGTTATTTAGCAGTTAAATTTCTCCATTCATTGTCTTTTGATACTGAATTTCATTTTGTCTACAGGTTAAAAAAAGCCCATTTTTGAAGCCTGGAAATGCGATTCCAGCTCTCTGACTCCCGAGGAAACGCCATGCATCGCTCGTTCAAACCTCTTCCCAAATAATTTTGAGAAGATGAGAGTTAACCTCGCTTTAGACTTCTTCGGCGAAAAATTGGAGAGTTATCCACCTTTATCAGGCGAAGATCGAAAGGTTTAAAGGGCACGAATACACCACAAGGGGGTGGTCCAGCTGCAGAAGCGCACATGAACCATGATCAAAAGGATGACCTCCCGCTGCCGATACGACGCCCTGAGGCATAAAAAAATAATGTCGGATATATTATTTAGACTATATTCGTTAATTTTTTTTTTATTTTGATGCAATGAGAGCAAATACTTGAGCACCAATATTCTTACAGGCCTGGATCACGTCAAGCCAAGTTCATTGACGACTTTCTTGGCTACCTAAAAAGGTAGGTAAAGGTGTTGTCTTTGTAAGACAGCTGCACGGTTGAAGGATTTTGGGTTACCTTGCACATCACCAAGATCTTACTTGAATACTTCGTGTCTCTTGGTTACTGCTACATCATGAAAGAAAACCTGAGTCAGGATTTTGTAGAATGACTTTTTGGGATAATTTGGCAATCGTCGGGGTCAAATGACCATCCGATACCAGCAAAATGTCTGATGCTGGTGAAATGTCGAGCTTCTATAACCTGTCCAAGTCACCAACAAGAGGGAGCGTCAACAAGGGGGTTTGGATTTTTTTCTTGCAGCAGACGATGCTGAAAAAACACCAAGAGCTCACTTGGACGATTTGCTTGAGGCTGGCAAGTTTGACGATGTCGAAGGAGCTCTGATGGGGGACAATCATGCCAGCTGCTTTGAATATAAAAGCGACTCTAGGTTAGTGTACCAGATGGCTGGGTATGCAGCGCGTAAATGTATCATCAAGAAAGGCGGACGTAGAAACTGCAAGTCAGCCTGCCTCAGGGACTCCACACCAGCGGGTGTTGACCACGCACCGTCGTACACGCATCACATCGACAGGTGCGGACTCCCCTATGCGGCACAGGATTTGTTCAAACTGATTTCCTCCTTCGAAAATGTTTTCAAAGAATGCTTCAGCAAGCGCAAGATGCGTGCCAACAGCATTCTAGGTGTTCTCAGCTGTGATGGGGGTAATTTTATTGCCGTCGGGTTCGGACCATCACAAAACCGAGTTGACGGAGAGTATCACACGCTTCTATCTTATTACACGACTTCGCGTTTATGCCAAACAAAAGCACAAGCTGCCAAGTCAACAGAAGCAAAAAGCCTATGCTGTCAAAGCAGGGCAGGATGCGGTAATACGCCTGAAGCAGAAATTGGCATTGTTGCCTTTTAAGTCGCATGCCCTCAGTACATGAGAGAACGAATAAGAAAGGTATTACATCTATAGCACACGTTTTTCGTGTGCCCAGGCTATCGTCGTTGATTCTGACCTTCTACCACCCTATAAAGAAGCGATAAAACGTTTTCTCACTCACTCACGTATTATAATAGGTTTTCATGTCATATATCTAGGATTCCGCGTTTTCGGAGCTTACTTTTCGTCAAAATCAAAAAAATGTTTTTCGGAGTTTTTTTTTTTCTTTTTTTTTTCAGACAAGTCGGAGTTTATGGGAGTTTATTTTTGTTTAATTTTGAAATCTCCAAAATTTGGAGCTTAATTTCACAGCATTTCCTACGAAAAATAAATAAATATTATTCGGGTGTAAACGTATGCTAGATAAAAAAAAAGAAAATAAAACGCGCTTATATCAATTATTATTTCTTCAGCTGGATTTGGTGTTGGTGCCATTTCCATTGACAACACTAATTCGTCCCACCGCAATAGTTGCACACATGTGTGGCTTCGATAAACGTCGATACCTTAAAAATAATCTCCTGGAGGTAATCACTGGGAGGCACGAATTGCATCCCATCCTATCCATGCTACCCCACGGCCGCGCGAGGTGAAGTGGTAAAGGATGTAATAGAGAAGTTTCAACTGCCCCTTTTCCAATTTTATGAAATATCTATGGTCCATAGCTTTAACAGTTACAAAAACACAACATTGTCTTCCCTTTAAAACACAAACAGTATGGCCCCAACTGGAATCCACTACAGAGGCTTTTGTCGTGACCCGAAAGTTCAATGACATGCCGTCCTGAATCTTGAACTGTGGTGGCATTTTCGCGCTGATCAAAATTAATTGGAAAATACCGTCTTTATATATATATATATATATATATATATTTTTTTTTTTTTTGGGGGGGGGGGGGGGAGGGGTGCATTGGCACATCTTAATTTGGAGTTTACCGAATAACTCCGAAATCACCAAAAGTTTACCGGCGGGTGTCTTTCGGAGTTTTTCAGATTCAACCGAAAACACGGAACCCCACGTATATCGAAGTCCACATTCTGTTAATTTATCAATTTTCCGTGTCTCGTTAATTCTCTATGTTACTTAAAAACGTGCCATTGCTGTGAAGCTAAGACTTAAAATCAGCATTTTCATCTACTGACGCTTTAAGATGCGGTTGACCGTTCGCGTCTAGGCACATCAGACTATCAGTACGCAATGCTAGGTAATTGTGTATAAGAAGGCAATCGAAAATGCACCAAGAAACCACGTACACGCAGCCCGATCCACGCCCAACGTGGCCAACAGAGATATCATCCAGCATGGATGGATGAATGAATGGATACACGCACGGCGGCTGTTCCCATTGAATCGGGCGGTGACTTGCGGTAACTAGCCAAATGTTTGCAACGCTTTTGGAGCACCCCCTTGTGATGACCGCTACCGGGGAGTAGCGGTTCAACCACCCTGGGGTCCCTTTTGGGGTAGAGAGCGGAAGAAGTGCCACGACACCGAGAAATGTTGAATACGGACTTTAATCGGTCCGACTGGGAACTTTGAGTGTACTCGCTCACCCCCCCTTGATGCCGGGGCTGATGACGGGACGCTTCCGTCAGGTTCGGTGGCACAAGTCGGTCAGGTTCCGTAAGCCGGTCTCCGGTCAGGTTCGCGTCAATCGGCGGGACGCTGCGGTCAGGTACGGTGGACCGGTCTCGGTCAGCTCCGCGTCGATCGGTGGGGAAGCTTCCGTCAGGTTCGGTGGCACGGCTCAGTCAGGTTCCGCAAGCCGGTGTCTGGTGATCGGTGGGACCCGCGGTCAAGTACGGTAGGCCGGTCTCTGGTCAGCTCCGCGTGGATCCGTGGGACGCGGCGCAGTTCTTCTCCCAAAAACTCCGCACTTTCTCGGCGTCCCGCGTGTCGGTCTTCTTCCCCCGTACGGCCAGCTGCTTTTTCTTCGAGCTTTCCTCGACGCGACCCCGCCAGCCACTGTCTCCCCCTTGAGCAGTTCATCCTCCCCCTCTCCCCAATTCCACGATGTCGACGTCACCACCATGCCAAAACCCCCGGTCTGCCAATGGGTCCGTACCGTCTGCCAGAGTGTCTGGACCCGCACCTGCAAGCCGTTACGGGACCGAGGAGAAGCTGGACACCCAACCCCGAACTCGGGCGGCGCCCCGGCGGTGGCAGTGCGACTTGTCGCTCGGCGGGGAGGAGGGGGGAGGCAAGCAGGAATGCCGTGGTCGAAACCTCCCCATCGGCGGCGACGTGACCTCCCACCGCACGCCGTACTTCACACCCTGGTGAAATTTCTCTTGCGGGACCGTGAGCCTCCCGCTGCTCTGCGCACCCACATCTCAGCCACCATACCTTTACCGATCGATGTACCGCAGTGAAAGCTATGAAAAGAAAAAGTCTTAGTCAATCCTACTTTCCTTGCGTCCCATGTGACTTTGCTCTCCCCGCATCGCTCCGCCCAACCGGTAGGTCAGGTGACAGACCCCGAGCTATGAATTGGCTCCGATGACTCGCAGTCATCGCTGGATTAAGGGAAAGCTGGTGGCTAAGGAGCATGCAGCCCAAGACCTCACCTCCAAGACCAGGGGAGGCAAGGACCGAAAACTTTCTGGGAGTAAGGCGTCCGTTATAATAATTCGTTTATTTCCATCAACACTGATGGTAAAGGTAGAAAAAAGAATCTGTCAAAATACAACTTGACGTGACCCTCAACCCCCTTCATAGGCTTAATAGCAGAGGCATTGGAACAGTAAGCATAAAAACCGGAGGAGTTCAGTGCATATGCCAAGCAAAAAAATAACAAATAAATATAGAAGTGAAAAAAGTGAAGGACAAAAAAAAAAAGCTACTTTATCCTTCAACATTTTCAAAATATTTGTTAAACTGTTTTGATGATATTTTAATTAAATCCAAATCACTTTAATCCAAGTGGTTAAGTAATTTAGGCAGCGTTTATCTAATAATTTGAGAGCCGTAATTTGTTTTCCGCGCGACCATCTCTAACGTTCCGCGTGACTAGTGGGGTAAATTGGTTCATTCACGAAAAGACATGCAAGATTTGCAAGGAAACATGCATTTCTATTGTTTTCTATTATAAATATATTATACATATTATGTGTTTTAATAAGCAGAAAGCCTTCAGGGGATACTGAAAGAATATTATGCTCGCCAAGGATTTTCTTTGAACTTGACCTATAAGAGCCCAACTATACCCGGAAGGGTGTATCTCGAAACAACCCATTCTGATTTGAACACTTCTCGTTTGAACCCATTCGCAAAACGCCCTTCGCGTTTTACCCTTTCGCGTTTCAACCCTTTCTCATTTGTACCCGTCTCATTTGAACCCATTCTCATTTGAACCCTTCTCGTTTGGACCCATTCGCAAAACGCCCTTCGCGTTTTAACCCTTCGCGTTTCAACCCTTTCTCATTTGTACCCGTCTCATTTGAGCCCGTTCTCATTTGAACCCGTTCTCATTTGAACCCATTCGCAAAACGCCCTTCGCGTTTTAACCTTTCGCGTTTCGACCCTTTCTCATTTAGACTCGCCTCAGCTGAACCCGTTCTCATTCGAACACAGTATTCCAAACCATTTGCCTAACGCTCTTCGCGCTTTAAGATTTTGTTATTATGCCATTCTCGGTTGAACCCGCTATCATTTAAATCCTTATTGTTTAATTAAACTCTGTCTTAAAACAAGCACTTCGCGTTTCTACCGGTATCTTATAAAAAAACATATCGTTTAACAATTTGCGTGTAATCCTTTTTAGTGTTCTTGGCATTTCGACCAGTTTCTCTCTCTCTCTCTGCGTTAATAAACGAATAAAAATAATAGAGATGTTGGCACTGTTAATAACCGTGCCGGCTACTCCATACTAATTGTTATATGAGAAAAAAAAATAACCAGATCTAAAACAAAACAAGCACACAAACAAACAACAAATCCCGCCGGAGTACCCATACATATTATTACAATTCAAACATGTTCGTCAATCCATTTTCGTGGCCTACGTGTGCCAGTGTGCACCGATGCGAACACTTAATGTCATGTTCCAAAGCAAGGCTAACTGGCGATCGCTTACCGCCCGCATCGGCAGCATCACAAAGCAGCGGCCGCGGCGGGTCTCTCGCCCTACTATGCACCTCTTCGCTAGGCGCCGCCACCACCACTCAAAAGCACCACCAGCAGGAAGCGGCCAACGATCCTGTGCCGACCCTCGCGTGGATCATTTTAACCCTTTTGCATAATATCCATTGCACTCGAAATATGTTCACAGAAGTCTCTATTTTTCCATACCGTCCCGTTACAAGTGATTCGCAAAGCATTATACCGTTTAAACCGTATGGCTAATCGTTAGGCTGCTAAACGGCTCTTTTCGAGACGCATAATACAAAACATTTTTGGCCGCAAAATGAGTCATCGCACCTCAATGCGATCCCAAGCTCGGTAAAGTTTTATTCTTCAGCTTTGTCCCCACAAGCATTATCAACGCTGGAAATTTATTTATTTATTTATTTATTGATACTGTCGGCCCTTTACAAGGCCTTTACAGGAGTGGTAATACACACAAGATGTAAAAGTACAATCATACACTGACACTTCAAAAACGTGATTCACCCGGAGGGTAAAAGAACAATCATGCACTGACACTTCAAAAAAGTGATTCACTGGGAGGAAAAAAGCAAAAGAAATACATTCAAAACACGAAGTCACGGCACATTATCAAGCGCTATACTCTTTTTATTTTTAACGAAATCACAGACATTTGTCATAGTGACGGCGGAATTCGGGAGTTGGTTCCATTCCTTTATTGCCCTAGGAAAGAAACTAAATTTAAAACAATCATTTTTGACAGATGGTTCCCTGATGTACATGCTATGACGACGTCTCGTACATTCACTGACGCGTACGTCAGTGAATGTACGAGACTGATATACAATTATGTAAACTTTATGGTAATTTGTTAAACTGTTTTAAGATACCCGCAGTAACAAAACACGGACCATTTAAAGGCCAGAGAATGCCTTCGCCCTCCTTAGAAAGTCATAAAGGGAGATCCTGCCATTGGCAAGCTGGCCCACCAGCTCACAAAGTTTCCGGTCTTTGTTCACCCACTCTGGCCTCGGCCACGCGCGGCACCGCCATTTGCCAGTTGCTGCAAGGAGATCCTGGTCAGCGCCTCATCCTTCTTAATTAGGTCAACGAAGGAATAAATGTTGGGGTGCGCCCTCCTAGACATGGCGTTAATTTTTCTGTGCCATGATTCGATATTGTTGTTAGTACGTGAACCCCTGTTGCCATTCTGGTTCCATTGCTGAACAGCAAAGTTACCATTTATCCACGTGCCGTCAAAATAGTCCAGCACATTCACAATGCCTGCGACACCTAGAGAAGTCCCTTCTAGACGTAGGTGCGCCCAAGCACGTGGAACATCACTCACTGGTACGAATGCCAGCGCAACCAACTTCCTTATGAGCGATCTTACAGCGCTATTCTGAGCGTAATCTGTCTGCAGACCGGCTCTCTGTACAGCAGCCCACACGCGTTGAGTGAAATGAAAATGGCACCCTCGGTGGACTGCCGCAGGAAACGCTACCTGCAATCCTGCGATCAATGCCTGCTCGAAATCTGTCAGGAACTCGTCAGGGCATGGGTATGCGATACCCGCATTGGTAAACACATTCCTTAGGTTCTGAAACGCTCGCACGTAAGTGTCACGTGACCTTCCCTGTAGCAAAAGGTACACCGTGGGCGAGTGCGTACCGTCCTCCTTGACGTGAATAGTCAAAAGCTGATCAAATATTTGCGGTACCACAAAAAATGTCCCATCCGCAAATATGAACTTTGCTGAAGATAAGCGCAGCAAAGCCTCGTGAGAAGCAAACCCCAAGATACGCGAACCAGGTACGCTGCTATCGTCAATGACAAGAAACGGACGACCGTCTTCAGTTTGCTGGTAGAGTGTGCTCAGTTGTACGTCATCAGCGGTCGTAGGATGCTGTGGCTGGTGACGACGTCTTTCCCGATACAAAGTGTCCTTCAGGCTCGAAAATGTTGGTATTTCCGCCACAACTTCAGCCGGGGCCTAAAAAATTGTTAACAAGGACACATATTCATCATACCATGCATAAACGATAAATAATTCACATGGGAATGCATAGATAATCAGTGCTTACTTCGTGTGACACCCGAAGTAGTTCCTCGTTGTATAGACTTGGGGCTGCGACGTGTGGATTGGCCGCAACCGTGCTTTTCAGTGTCATTCTCATCTTGTCTTTGACGATGGTTGACTCGTCGGGAGCGTGATTGTGGTCATCTGTGTTCAAAGAGTGGAAGGTTATTCAATGCGACAAAACTGACGTTGTACAGAATGCGTAGCAAAAAGAAGCACATAAATTCTCAACTTACGGAGACGGTTCTTGATGAGATCTTGTTCGGTTAAAACCGAAGCCGGGCAGCCGGACGAGGCGTACATAGCACACCTCCACGCTACGGTGCCGCAAGTGTTTTTTCTCTTGCGATGGTATTTGTAACCATCAAGATGGAGACACGGATTCTTTTTCTGTGTTTCTAAAACGACGAAGTCCGACATACTTTACAACGTGCTTAAAACAAAGGGAAGTGAGGTATAGAAAGGAGGAGGAACAGTTGAGGATGAAGGTTGAAGATGAAGCGCAAATGATACATGTATGCTGCAAAGTGGCGCCATCCTGTGCATTGCACATGAAACAATTTTCCTTATGACTGCGTGCCGCCCTGAGCCCCCGAGTCTGTCGGCGGGCTAGTGCTGTTTCTGTACTTCATTTCTCTGCTGGTGCTGTTGATGTCGTTAAGTTGTCATCGTGTGCAGCGGATGGATCATTGTGCTCCTCGTGTGTATTGCTTGTAACTACCGCAGAAAGATTGCGAGATCATGATGTTGGATTAATTCGGGTTCGGTGGTCACGTTGAGAATGCGAGTACTACCGTATTTACTCGAATCTAGGCCGATAGCTTTTATAAAAAAATTAAAATCGGAACTCGGGGGTCGGACTAGAAACGAGGATGAGGTTCCCGCCTACACCACTTCGCGGCAATGCCAGCTACCGAAACCGAAACTGCCGTATTTATTCGTCGCGGTAGAGTCGCGCCGTTTCATGTTTCAGAAAGCTTTCGGTGCACGAAAAACAACCAAAACAGCAACAGGCCCTCCGCCCTGGCCGCCGCTCGCGCGCACACCTCGGGCGTCGGGTTTCGCGCTTCCGCTGCCGCGCACCCCCCGCATGCCCCTCGCTACGCAAGGGGGGAAAGGGAGGGAGAAGGACGCGATGCGCCATGCCAGCCATGCACCTTGCTCCTTGCCCCCTCCCTTCTCTCCTTCGCAAACGCGCACACACACACACACACACACACAAAAGTTTTGTTTTGTTGTTTATGGCGACTCGCGGCGTTGCTCGCGTCTTTATTTGAAAACGCGGACATAAACCGCTAACACCCCCGTCGGCTTCGTAGCCGATCTAGTATTGTATATCGGAAATAATTGTCGTTCCGTGTTTAATTAATGGTGTTTTACCGTTCCTTTCTAATCGGCCTAAAGGATTCTTTTTTTTCTTTTGCTTTGCCGTTTTGGGGGGTTGGCTTAAAGGTACATTTATACTCCAACGTAACGTCGACGGGCGTGGCGTAGCGCAGCGCGCACAGATACTGATTGGTCGCAGATATCGAGTTCCTGGTTGCCGGCCAATGAAAGGCGCGCGTTCTGCGCTACGCTGCGTTCACTGCGCTCGACGTCGAAGTATAAACAGCCCTTTAGGCCGGTTCAGACACTTGCGTTTGAGTGCGTTTGACTGCGTTGCGTCGAGAACCGAAAGCGAGTCACCGGCACATCTGTGCTTCGTATGAAGCGTGCAATCCAATTCAAGGAATCTTCTTGGAACGCGATATAAGCAGCAGGGATGTCCTGGTGTCTCGCAGCCGCAACGCAGTCAAACGCAGTCAAACGCAACTGTGTGAACCAGGCTTTAGAATCGATGTCGGCCTTGAATCGAGTAAAAACAGTATATGCATAACTCTTTGAGATGAGCACGTTTATGCTGGGGGCTGTTCATTGCTGTAATGTCACTGGATCTACATTGCTTCAATGCTGGGGAGTGTGCACGCGATGACGCGTTTAAAACTGCGGCTTTTTTTTTTTTTTTTGAATGTGCGCGTGCGGATGTTGCGTGGCTTGGCGGCTTTCTTACAAGGCACAGCTTTTTTCTTTATTTCAATCGTGAATCATCAGATGCAAATTATGCTCATCTGGCTTTATTTAATTATTTACAACTGGTGCCGGAGTAGTCCTAAAGATCTACGATCATTTTATATTTGCCTATGTGTAGTCCGTCATGCCGTGGATTGGCATGCACTCTAGATGTCGTTCTCGAAGAAGCATTTCAAGGCGCAATAAAGCTTCAGGTGCCTGTACTTCATACTGCCTATGCTTCCTTTATTTCGGTTTTTCGCGAGTGTATGCTGAAAGTAGTGCTTTTCCCTTGCCTGATCATGTACACAGTTAAAATGAGAAAAGTCGTTTTGAGAATGGTCAAAACCAAAAAGTATGTTTTGAGAAAGTTTGAAGCCTGATCATGTACACAGTTAAAATGAGAAAAGTCGTTTTGAGAATGGTCAAAACCAAAAAGTATATTTTTGAGAAAGTTTGAAGCCTGATCATGTACACAGTTAAAATGAGAAAAGTCGTTTTGAGAATGGTCAAAACCAAAAAGTATGTTTTGAGAAAGTTTGAAGCCTGATCATGTGCACAATTAAAATGAGAAAAGTCGTTTTGAGAATGGTCAAAACCAAAAAGTAGGTTTTGAGAAAGTTTGAAGCCTGATCATGTACACAGTTAAAATGAGAAAAGTCGTTTTGAGAATGGTCAAAACCAGAAAGTATGTTTTGAGAAAGTTTGAAAGGAGAAAGGTTTAAATGAGAAAAGAAGTTTTGAGAATGGTCAAAACGCGATAGTTCGTTTTGAGAACGGTTTAAGTGAGAAAGGGAGAAACGCGAAAGTTGTTTTGCGCTGGGTTGAAATGAGAAGGTTAAAACGAGAAGGTAGAAATGCTGAACGGGTTCAAATGAGAACCACCCCCGGAATCACGGTACGAGAATCAGCATTCGCTGGATCCCGGGACATGAAGAAATCCCCGGCAACATGGTGGCTCACGCAGCGGCACAGCACGAGATGAGAATTTCATCACTGCCGTCCCGGCTAGCGCCTGACTGCGATGATACCCCACAACAAGCCCAGAAACACGAAGAGGAGCCCTACGATCCCACGGAGGAGCTCCGGAGGGGTGATTCGGAGGAGTCTCAGCGTCGTTTGAAAGATGAGATCGATAGTGGGGCTAGAGGTTGCCTTGTGTTTAGTCAAGTTTTTGACCGCCTCTTGCGAGTCAGTGTAGACTATGAGGTTTCTTCTCTTGTTGGGGATACCCTCATAGTTGACCAGTGCCATTAGGATGGCCCTTTCTTCTACTAAGGCTGGCGTGTTCATGGCGTCGCGGCCCGAACCCGCTATGACGTCGAAGGGCTGGTCACCGCTGCCTTGGTAGAATACCGCTGCCGCTGTCCAACCCCGAGGGCCCGCCGCCCCGTCGACGTACGCTATGGTGTTGTTGGCGTCTGACTTAATCGTCTTGACCTCAGCTATGTGTTGTTTTACAAATTTTTGACGTCTCTCTTTGTTCTTCTCCGGGCATTCTTCTGGTTATGGGCTTCGTACCGTGAGTGATGCAGACCATCTCCCATGGTGGCCTAGCTTGGGGGAGGGGAGGGAGCTCAGGGAGAGTGATGTCCATGAACTCAGCGATCGCCCTGCCTTCTTCTGTGTGATGCAGCCGCGCCATCTGTGCATCTTCCTGTTGCACTAGAAGATCTTCAATTTCTGGCAAATAGACGCATTTGTGAAGCTCTTCTTTCTTTGTGTTTCTCGGTAGCCCTAGAATGGCGCGTCTCGCGTCATGGTCTTGAATTGGTTTTTGTGGCCCTTTGTTAGCTTGTAGAATCGCGCCGCATACGTGACTTTCGAGACCAACGTGGCCGTCACCAGTTTCCGTGCCGTTTTCTCCCCAGCGCCGCCGAGCCTTATGGAGATTCTCCTCACTAAGTTGAGGCCTTGCTTCCTACTTGTGCCTAATCTCGGTGAGCCATTTGGTAGTGTTGTCGATAGCGTAGCCGAAGTTGACCCCGAGGACTTTAATAGAGTCTTCCTTGCTATCGGGTCTCCAGCGAACGGGAGCGCGAGGTCTGTTTGTTCCAAGACCTTTTCCGAAGACCGTGTACTTTGTCTTCTCTGGCGAAGGGAACATGCCCACTTTCCTTAAGAAAATCAGCAATGGTGTCCAGTCCTTCTTGCAGGGCGGCCTTCTGGTTGTCCGGCGTACCTTCAGGGGTCCATATCGTGACGTCGTCGGCATATGCCGTTGCGTTCAGCAGTTGAATCTTATGGAGTCTCCAGAGCAGGGGCGCCATGACGATGCTAAAAAGTGTTGGCGACCAGCACAGCTCCCTGTGGGACTCCAATGTTGGTCTCCTTGGTGGCACCTTCGCGCGCTTCCTTTCCGTACCCAGCCTTGACTCGGTACTTGAGGTCGGTGAGGAAGGCTTTCACGAAGTCCAACTATTTGCCAGTGAGCCCCTGCTCCTCCATCGTATTGATGACAGATGCGTGGGGGACACTGTCAAAAGCCTTCTTAATGTCAATTGACCCGATGACTTGGAGGCTCCGCTTAGTCCTCGGCAGATCGACAACGTCGTGATAGATCATTGCGAGGCTGTCATACGTGCTGAGATTGGCGCGGAACCCAGTCTGCTGGGGTGAAAGATCCCCTTGCTACTGGCGTTGTACTGGATTCTTGCCAACACCATTCTTTCCATGAGTTTTCCTATAACGGACGTCAAAGAGATCGGTCGTACGTTCTTGGGATCCGTAGCAGGCTTCCCAGGCTTTGGGGATTGGTGTGACCACCGACGGTTTCCACTCGTCCGGGAGCACGCCAGAGTCCAAATCCGGTTGAACCATGCGAGCATGGCCTTCCGGGTAAGGTCTGGCGCATTACGGAGCATGGGGACGGTGACACCGTCCGGGCCTGGGGCGCTCTTGGTCCTGCATTGTTTTATCGCCGCATCCAGCTCCCATTCCGTGAAGGGCAGATCTCCTGGTTCTGTGAGGGGCCGGTATGCTGTCTTTGGTAGATTGCCTGGGTCCGGCTTCTTCTGTGGTTGGGGGAAAAGACTCACCAAGTTTGTTGAGTATGTCTTCGATCTTCTCGTTCGACAGCAGCGCAATCACGGGGACCGACTTATCCCTTTTTTCTTCCCATACATGGAATTAATGTGCGCCATACGTCGCCCATGTTCGTATGCCTATCGAAGGTCTCACACTACTCGAGCCACCTCTCAAGTCCGAGCTGCTTGGCGTACTTGCTAGCTTCATTCGTGAGCCAATTCACCTTGGTGAGATGTTTTCTTTTCCTCGTTTTACTGTACAGCGTTAGAGCTTTCGTTCTCCTATCCCACAGGGAGAGGAGATGACTATCCGGAGTCGGTGTATCCTCGTCGACCTGTCTCGTATCTACTGCTACTTTGGCAGCAGCTGTTAGCAGAGACGTAACATGGTGCGGCTCGAAGTCATCTCCTTGATCCAGAAGGTTCTGTCGAAACTTGTCCCAGATGATTGTCTTAGTCTATTTTTTGGGGTGTTTTGCTTTTGGCTCCTATGTTCAATTCGATGATAATGGGGAAATGGTCACTCCCCATGCATCGTCCAGAACGGTCCAATGCAGCATGCGTGCGGTGTTTGTCGGGGTGAGAGTGATATCGATGATGGAATTCCCTCTGGTTAGCTATTGTTGGGTACCTCGTAGGTTTGATGGGATCGTTCGCCATTGTTACGTCGGCTTGCTCCATTATTTCATAGAGTGCCTTGGCGTGCGGGTTCTTGTTGGGTTGACCCCAACTCTCTACGTGCACGTTGAGGTCACCACCAAGAACAGGCATGGTATCCAGGGGGGGCCCATGGGGCCCCGGGCCCCCCCCGAAATCTTTGATTTTGCTGGGACCTCCTCTCACCCCCTCCCCCTCATACAGCATTTTGTCATGGGCCCCCCCCCCCGCCCCCCCCCCCCCCGAAACAAAATCCTGGCTACGTGCCTGACCAAGAACCCTAAAATCGTCGGGGTAGTCTTTACGGAGATGCATGATCCAGGAGTAATCCCGTTTCTTCTGGGCCTGAGATATGCCGAAGCAATGGTTAGTCTTCTTTCCGTGGACTGCAGGGCTACGCGGGATCGCCACCACCTCCTGCAGTTCCGTGCACCACCTTGACGTATCGATGATTATATGATGCATCTTTTCTTGGATGAAGATGGCAGCTTGTGCTTGAATCTTCTCCTCCTTCTTGTAGGTATGTTTAATGAATGGCAGGTAGTATTGCTTGTATCCTGGTATGGTTATCTGGTCAGTCTTTGTCTCTTGCAGCAGCAGGATATTCGAATGTCTGATCCTTTAATCTGTGGTTGAGCTCTGCTCTCCGTTGACTGAGCCGCGGCAGTTCCACTGGAGGATCCTCAGCGGCTTGTTACCCATGGCGTTGGGGAGCATCTTGAGGCAGAGGGTAGCTGGTCGAGGGTGCTTGTTGAAGCGTCATGAACTGCTGCATTTGCTGCAACAGGTGCTGCTGTATTTGCTGCATCTGTTGTTGTTGCGTCTGGAGCTGCTGCTGTAATTGCCGTTGCATTTGCTGTTGCAGTTGTTGAAGGGCTTATTGCCAGTCCACCGGCTGGTGCTGAGCGTGGTCTTCCGTGGTGGAAGGTTCTACCACCTGGGTCGAGGGGGCAGACTCCTTCATCTCCGGAGTCGGGTTTCCCACGTGCTGCTCTTTCTGCTGGCGCTGCTGCTCCCGTCCTGCCCTGCGGGCTTCCATCGCTGCCTTGATGTGACCCAGTATGGTATTCCTTCGCGCATCCCTGCGCCTGTCTGATTCTTCCATCTTGCGCTTGAGTTGCATTAGTTCAGCCTCCAGGCGCTTGTACCTGTCGTTGTCGGCTTGCTTCTCGGTGTCGATGGCGCGCAGCTCTTCCTGCCATGCCCTGACCTCGTGCTCGTCGTCTGCGTAGTACCCCTGCGGCTTCCTAACGGCTGAGCATAGTCTCTGGAGTTGGCCCGGCGTGCCGACGTAGATCTGCCACGAGACCTGTTTCTTTTATGTCCGTTGCGCGATGCGCTTCTCGACGCTTTCCTGCCGGTATGGAGGCCGGCAGATGTACTCTTGCTTCTGCTTCTTCCGGTGTCTGGGGCTTTCTATGAGAGCTGCTGTCCCTGTTGAGCAGTGGAAAATCTTCAATTGTCACTTGGGGTGGCTTTTCCTTCGTACTCGCCGCTGTCGCGGTACACCTTCTCTTGTTTGATGGCTTCCCACGTTTGCTCTTCTGCTGAAGCATCTGGTCCGCCCGTATCCTCGCCGGGCACTTAGGGTCGGTCGCCAGGTGCTTGAGCGCGTGGAATTGACGCAGTACGTCCGCTCGCACACGTGGCCCTCTTGTGTGATGCAGCCGCAGTCAGGACACCTGGGCTTCTTGGTACAGACCTTCTTTTGTGTCCCAATCCTTGACACCTGCGGCACACCTGCGGCACACCACCGTGGTCGGCCTGTAGAGGGTTACCTTGGTGATGAAGTCGTGATATAGGACTGTTCTCGGTGGACGCTTCCCTTGGAATGTTACTAGCGCAAGCCCTCTGTTGCCTAAGGGCCTGGCATAAAGGATCTCACGGTACCTGCAGCGCAGGGCATCCAGCATTTCCGCAGGACTCTCGTTAGGATCAACTCCGTGCGCTACTCCCCTGCATGTGTCCTCAGGAGGAATTTCGTGGGCAACTACCTCGACGACTTTATCTGGAGCCAGACTTGCGCTTGGCTATGATCCTGCACGATGGCTGAGACGGTGTTGGTGACTTTCGAGGACCTGAAGGTTGGCAACTCCTCTTTCCTGCATCGCGCTGGATCGACGTTTAGTGCAGTGTAGAAGTTCCTCTGCAGGGTACGAACGGGAATGCTTGTGATGTCGTAGCGTTCCTGCGCGCGGAAGACTATCACGTAGCGATCTTCCTGACTCGTTGGCTTCATTGCGTTTGCCAGAGCTAGCGCGGTCGTCTCCATCATGTTCCCTTTCTTCTTGCGTCTCCGGTAATACGCCTCTTGCCAGGGCTCGCCCGTATCCTCGGAGTCCTCGCGAGGCTCGGATTCTGCTCTCATCTCGCTTGATGTCTCGTTGACGTCCATTGAGACCTCTGTGTAGATTTCCGAAATTTCCGACCGGTTAGTGCCGGTGCTGCCGGCGCTTGGTCTTCTAACTCTCTTGTTAATACCCCCCTCCACTTCGGGTGTCGACGTGGTGTGCGTGATACGGCGCCGTACTGGTTTGGCGTTCGGTGGCTTCGCTCCTTGGGTCGTGGCACGGTGGCGGGTCCCTGCCAGCGTCTTGGAGTCTTCGTTTGTAAAAGCTTCTTGCGAGCTCGAAATGAGGTCTGCCTCATGCTTGCGTAGGGCCGCGGGCGTCACCGCGGCAGGTGGTGGTTGCGTCGGCGAGCCCGCTTCTGCCATGCTGGAGCTAGGCCTAACGCCGGCTAGGCCCAGCCGGTTGGCGTGGCTGCTGATAACGTCTGCGATGAATCGCAAACTATTGAAATTTGTGGCATAAAGACTACTTGCCCAGACTCCTGAGACCTTCCGAAAGGATGTGTGACCAATCCGTGTCGAAACTGACTACTAATCCGCAATAAAAGAGCCTAATCTACAGAGACCGAGATCGACACGTCTGCTCTACTTGCCGCCACACCCGCACTCGTCTCCTCCGCTTTTTGAGGTACCACTGCATTACCAACGCATGCCGGCCAGACAAAACAAAAAGGATAGCTATACTGTCACGAAAAATTAAACAGCAACACAAAAAAATCTCGACGCTGAAAAATTGGAGCAATTAAGCGTCCACCCACAAATATTAGGCAATATTCCAAGCCGCAATTAAAATGGCCGAGATAGCGGAAGTTGCAATTCAGATGCCACGAGTAACAAGTCGGCAACTTCACCGCTCTAACATTTCCACTGGAAGCACAGAAGAGCATTTTAAGCGCTCTGTGTTCCTTCCTTTTATGAATTACTTGATCAGACAGTTAGATGGGAGATTGAAAAAGCACCGGCGTATGTTGCAACTACTTTCGTCTCTTCTGCCTGCAAAGGTCTTGGAAAGCGGGGCAGCTCCCGGCGCTGAAGAGTTTTTGGAGCTCTATTCAGGCCTGGTTTCAGTTCCTGTACTCCTATGCGAGCTCCTCATATGGGCTGCCAAATGCAAGAGGAAGAAACGTAAAACGCCCGTCACGTCTGCGCTACAGGCAGTCGCCCTCTGTCCAGAGGCCCTATTCTCAAGCGTCCATCGTCTCCTCAAGATCCTATAGCGACTCTTCCCGTAACAACGGCGGAAGCTGAGCGCTCGTTCTGTTCACTACAACGGTTGAAAACATAACTGAGAGCGTCCACTTCGAATGAGCGACTGCTCGGTCTACCGCTTTTCAATTTTCACCGCGACATTGAAGTTTAAGCGGAGGACGTCCTGGATATTCTTTGCCGTGAACGCAGGCGGCTGCATCTTAACGTGTAGGCGCTTGGCCTCAATGAGATGATCAAGAGATTCTGTAAATTGCTTTCTGAAATAACTAGTCACCAGATACTTTTTTATTTGCGGTAATTTCTAGTCAAAAGCACGTAATTCTTATCAGTACTCAAGGTGTGCGTGAGCGCAGCGCAACCCGTTGCTTACAGTGCAGTTGTTTTTACAATTCACTTATTATTCCTTACATCACTGACATTGTTTTATGTTATCACCATGTGTGCGTTTTATTATTTACACTTTAGTTTGATTTAAGTGGTATGTATTTCAGTGAGGATAGTTTGTTATAATTTGCCCTGAAATTGCCATCCTTCACCTCACAAATGTTTCGAAATATCCGCTCTCAGTACATCTGAGATCAAGTTCCGTATCCCATCAAATATATATGATTGAAAAAGTATTGCCTATTTTATTTATTTGAGCATTTTCTACTCCGCAAACCTTTTCCCGAAAGCATATAAGTTGGAGATAGTCCGCGCTCCCCCCTTGCTCCATGCCCCGTGCAAAACCGAATGCGTAAGCAGGGAGAGCGAGCGGCCGGTAATTCGGTATTTTGGGGGGGGGGGGGGAGGGGGGTGCACCCCCCCTTTCACCCCCCCCCCCCCACACACACACACGCACGCGCGCACGCACGCAGGCAAATCGTGACATAATAAATCGCGTTTAACGCAGCGGCTGCCTCGTTTAGTTGGGAGTTTTAATAGATCGTTCTGATAACTCCCGATGAGTGCCGCAACCGAAAAGGGCTATACGCACGACGGGTAACTTTTTGTCTCTCGCCTAGTTTACGGGGGCAGAGATTGGAGGGGGGTCCAAGGCATGGGTAAGCACGCCTCAGTGAATCATGCGGAAGCTTTCAGCGACTTCCGGACTTAATTACTGTCTTGGTAAATAAAAATATACCGTATATAAATAGCGTATACAAGCTATTCTCAAAGCTAGAAAAATTCTGACTGTGTTCATTCTTAAAAAGCTACGACACGGCAGCGACAGACTCAGTATCACTATAAAGTTCTAGCCAATATCTTTGCGAGGAGATTGGACCATGGACGCCAAAGTGTAGCGGGGAATCATGAAGCATACGGGTTGCAGGGTCGCTTTATAGCGGAAAACCTTCATGCCATGCGGATCATCAGAGAGGCAACAGGGGAGGGACATCAGCCACTGGTGGTCGTTCAGCTCGACATGAGCCAGGCCTTTGATCGAGTATCCCACCATGTTCTACGGGCCATGCTGAAACAGTGCGACGTTGGGGACGTCCTGCTGGACTGGGTGTCGATAGCTACCTTGACATCTCGACGAGGCTCTTTGTCAACGGCGAAAAAGCGCACTTCATGCGAATAGGCCGCTCGGTGCAACAGGAGACAGGGCTGCCCACTTTCCCACTGCCACAGAACTCGACCTTTTAGGGGCGAAGCTCCTTAGGGGCTAGCCATGTCCGTCCGTCCATCTGTCTGGCGTCCGTCCATCTGTCTGGCGTCCAGTGCTCGTGCTCCTTCTCGTGAGCTCACGTGCTCACGTTCTCGTGTAGGGCAAAAAAAAAAAAATATGAAAAAAAATGAAAAAATTATGAAAAAAAAAGGTTGCGCAGTCAACGGGATTCGAACATGTGCGGGGAGACCCCAATAGATTTCTATTCCATCGCCTTAACCACTCGGCCACGACTGCTTTTTTTCTTTTTTTCTTTATTGCCTGCTTTGACAAATTTGCATAACATTTTTTAAAAGATAAAATCATGCGCGCAAAAAAAAATTTATGCGCACATGAACTTTAAAATTCCTTCAGGTGTTCCAGAACATCCAGTATGGATACCCACTCGGGCGGGCAAACCATTGTGGCATACACAGCTTTTACACGGCGTACAGTTTCTATAAAATACATTCTTACAGGGCGCACATCCACTTCAGCATTGCGCACAGCCATCCTGCAACGCCATATTACCTGCAGGCCCAGGATCATGACAAAATCAACAGGGATTTCATCGTGTTTCTCTACTGGAAGGAACCGTATTCCATAAGGTGTTATCGGTATGTCTTTTTTAATAGTTCGTTTGAGGACATCCCAGAACAGAAAAGCGTCCCAGCAATCTAAAAATACATGTTCTATTGTCTCTGGTGCTTTGCATAGAAAACAGTGAACACCCCACGGAACGAATATATTTTTCTCATGGAGCCAAGTTTTTACGGGAAGTGTACCCGTGTGTAGTTTAAAGAAGAAAGTCTTTATAGAAGGGGGAATTGACATTTTTTTAACACGTGATAAAACATCATGCCCTGGGCCTGCTGGGTACACTGACCGGTAAATGGGAACAGGAAAAACAGTTTCAATAATGTCTCTCGTTAACCGCCTTCGATTGACACTTGAGAGATACTCTAGAGAAAAACGTACAGACAGGAAATGAAACGCATCAATCACTTCACGAAGAAAGCTACCAATCTTGCCTTGCTTACGACAGCTCGAAGAAACAACAAACGAAGGATCTCGTCAGATAACCTTGTCTGGATTATGGCACGAAGAAAAGGAGTGGTTTGATCCCGGAGGAATATAAAACGTGACACAACTTGTTTCACAAAGACATGCGATAATGACAGCCCACCTTTGCTGACACGGTGAAACAGATTGTCGCGGCGAACTCTTTCCCAACCCGAACCCCAGATAAAAACAGCAAAGACCCGATGCAGCTTTTGTATATTGACTCTGGCGCACGCCAAAACCTGAAGCACATACCAGAATTTGGCAATTAAAAAAACATTACAACAGTAGCTCGTGAAAATATTGACAATTCCCAGCCACCCCACTTACTAGTCTTCTCGCGCGTATCCTCAACAACAGTTGCCCAGTACTCGTTTGATTTCTTATAGTGCTGCAGTGGAACTCCTAAGTACCTAGATGGAGTTGAAGTAAAAGGAATACCTTCAAAAATATCAGGTTTCGTGGCCCAAGTGCCATGCCAAAGACCACAACACTTATCCCAATTGACCGCAGCACCTGTTAGTTGACAAAATGTTTTAACCTCACTGACGGCTTCTACTATACTCTTCTTGTCCTTACAAAATAAAGCAATATCGTCTGCATATGATAGCAGCTTGATCTCTGTAGACTGCAGTGTAAAACCTATAATACACCTATTTTGAAAAACTTTTCTACAAAAGGCCTCTAAATAAATACTAAACAATAAGGGCGATAATGGACAACCTTGTTTCACAGAAGACAATACACTAATGTACGTAGATGGCTTTCCGTTCACTATGAGCTGAGTGGTACATCCGGAATAAGCCATTTTAACGAAACGTAAAATCAAATCCCCCACATTTACATGTTCCAATATTTTATACAAAACAGAGTGTTGCACACGATCGAAAGCTTTCTCCAGGTCGATCTGGAGCATAGCCACTTGATCAAGATCATCATCACACAATTCTAATAAACTTCTTACGATATGAATGTTAGTTAGAATAGATCTGCCTCTAATTCCACAGGTTTGGTGCTCTCCAACTATTTCACAAATAACATTCTGTAATCTCTTTGCTAAAATTTTCATGATTATCTTGTAATCCACATTGCTGAGCGCTATTGGCCTATAATTTTTAACGTATTGAAGCTGTTGGGCATTATCGATTTTTGGGATTAGGACAGTATATGTGTTTAAAAATGAGGGCGGCAACCTGTTCTTGTCATGTGCTTCGAGTACAACTGCGTGAAGGAACCCAGCGACAACATTTTTATATTTCTTATATATTGCCGCAGTCAGACCGTCTGGTCCAGGAGACTTCTTTATCGGCAGCTCGTCAATGGCACTTTCAACTTCTTTCACGCTTATCGACTCTTCTAGTCTTTCTTTTATCTCGTCATTTAGACGAGGCATAACCGCAAGATAATCTTGAAGTTGTGTATCATTCCCATGTTCCTTTCTCTGGAGCAGATTGCTGTAATATTCCACGAATGCTTTCTGAATCACGTCTGGGCAACTACTCTTATAGCCACCGTATTCTATTTGATCTATTGTTTTCTTTTTCCCGTGTCTTGACTCAGCACTTAAAGCCCTTTTCGTTGGCCGCTCCCCCAGTATGTATTTCTCGGCCCGAGCGCGGACTAGAGCTCCTCTATACTTCTTTGTTTCATGCTCCGCAATAGTATTCTTTACTAACTGGAGATCGTCCGCAAACCGTCCTGGATTTTCGCTTTCGAGTTTGCAAACTCTCTGAAGATCGTCGAGGAGAAGCTTTTCCTCGGTTCTTTTCCAATAGGTTAGCTGGCTAGAGCGCTCTACTGCCCGGAGTTTCAGTTCACATTTAAACCTCTCCCATCTTTCAATCGCACTTTCATCATCTCCTTTCATCGTATTTATCAGTTTCTGTACACAATCATTAAAGACCTCATCTTCAAGAAGGTTATCGTTCAATTTCCACAGATCCCATCGAAATTTAGGCTTTTTAAATTGCCCACCAATAATAAACGAAACTAACGCATGATCTGAAAAGAAAACAGGCAACACATGGTAGTCGTCATACCCGGTCAATAGTTCAATTGAAACATAAGCTCTGTCGAGGCGAGCATGTCTCGCTGACTGAAAATGCGTAAAGCGCAAACCGGGGACGGTTCTTTGGGAGTTAGCAATATCCTGCAAACAAAACTGTGTTGTCATTTTTTTAAAATATTTCGCGCTACTATCGCTGTGTGACATCCGACTGGACCGATCTGTCGGGTCACAAACGCAATTAAGGTCTCCCAACAGGACTACTTTCCTTTCACATTCTAAATAAGAACGGATACTCTCAAAAAACACTTTCCTACACGTACAGTTATTCGGCGCGTACACATTAATTATTCTATATTCTACATTTCGGATGTTACAGTCACAAAGTACAATTTTACCATCACTGTCCGATAGAACACTTTCCACTCGCGCATTCAAAGATTTCCTTAAGAACAGCATCCACCCCCCGGACGCTCCGTTAGCGTGCGACACACAGACCTCAAAATAACTTAGGAAGGATGACAGTACACGCGTCGTCTCTTCCACGCTTTCAACTTTAGTCTCCTGAACCGCGAGGACGTCAATTGCGTTATCGAATAGGAGCCGCTTAACCTGGTACTGTTTACGCCGCGAGTTGAACCCGCGAACATTCAGCGTCGCAACCTTAAACATTTCGACAAGGTTTGACGGCCTCGCGGCTCAGTGACTCACCTTGCCCGAGACCTGCACCGGGAACCGTCGCACGACTTTCTTTTAAGCAGCCGGTTTGTCTGAGCTTCCCGGCTGAGACTCAGTTTTCGCCACAGGTCGCAACGTCTTTTTCTTTAGCGGCCCCTTGCTTGGTGGTGGCGTCGCGTGACTCAAAACAGCCCCGACTTTGGGCTTGTCCGAGTCCCACTCACATGATCGCTTCATGGCCAACGTGCTGGCGTCGGCCATGTGCACCTCGTTGTCCCTCGGGTCGTCATTCACAACTGGCGGCTCCTCGCTCCTTGTGGTCGCTCTGTTCTCTCGTGTCGTCGTCTCCCCGCCACACGCCTTCTCCGCATCTTTCTTCTCCGCAGCTTTCTGCTCCACAGACGCGGCAGCCGACAGAGGACCCACCCGCTGCGGCGTTGGGTCCGCCGCCACTCGGTCGCCCTCCACAGGCTTTGCAGCGGACGATGCGTTGGTGGAAACCGCCCCCTTCGTTATGTCCTCTGCTTCCACCTCGTCCATTAGAAGTTCGGCATTTGCCCCGTTTCTTCCGGACCCCG
The DNA here is from genome assembly GCA_013358835.2 of Ixodes persulcatus. Classification (NCBI taxonomy): domain Eukaryota; kingdom Metazoa; phylum Arthropoda; class Arachnida; order Ixodida; family Ixodidae; genus Ixodes; species Ixodes persulcatus. Next base: position 1,464,753 of record JABSTQ010009845.1, read on the forward strand.
TGGCCGTAGCGTAGGTCTTGACACAATGATCAGTATCATGACCAAAACGGTGGCAGGCACCACACTTTGGATGTGACCAGTGCGTTGGCAACGCAGGCAGAGCGGAGTCCTACCCGGTGCAACGACGAGGGCCAGCCCTCCGGCGACACGTAGCTGGTGTGGTAAGTCCTCCAGAGTGAGCCCAGGCTTCAGCCGAATTACGGCAGTGCGTGTCATTGACCCGCACCCCAAGAAACCCTGCACTCGCCACTTCTCGGCTGCGACCTCTGTCACCTTGCCATAAGGTGCAAGCGCCTCCCTCACCTCGTCGTCCGGGATATGATGGAGCAGCCAATGCAGCTTGATGCGTACCGCTCGGTCCCCCGGGTCTACGACGATGCAGCGCCGTTCCTTGACGACGAGGTCGCCCGCCGCCAGGGTTTTCCGTTTACCCTCGGGTGATTTGAGGGTTACGGCCCAGACGTGATTCATCTGGTACGCCCCCAAAGCAACAACCTCGGGGAGCAGTGCCAGACGATTCAGGGCGTCGCGGAAATCTTCTACGCGGTACGGGCGGCCTCTCACATCGGCGTGCAGAAAAACGGTGTTGAGCACCGCAGGTCCAGTAGGCAGAGCCGGCAGAATAATCTGATAATCGGTTGATTCTTCATCCTTCCTGATACCGCGGCCCGATAGGGCCGCTGAAGCCGCTCCTACTGAGCTCGTCATCCCACGTCCGTTCACGACGGTGGCCGGCAAAGGAATCCTCGGCCACGACTGCGGGACGTTAGGGGCTCTGAGATGTGGTAGTAACTCAAGAGCTGGGGATGTCATGGATGAAACGTTGCATGTAGCCGCTCAACGTACAGAAGAGGGCGTTGCGGTCAAATGCGTATATAATCGCGTTAAACTTTACATGCATTGGCTCAACATTTATAGACGAGAGGGCGCTGCGGTCAAAGGCTCAAATGCGTGTATAACCACGTTCCATACCACACATTCTCTTTCTGACATGGATGAAAACGGACGAAAGGCTCGGCATGCTGCGGCTCAGCGTCTACGCAGACAAGCACCACCAGAGCTTCGCCCCAATTAACATAATTTTTTCTTGGTATTTGTTTGTCTTTCTCTGTGGCGGTAATACATCCGGTAGTCTCGCAGCCGCTTCTCACGCTCCCAGAGAAAACCAATTCAATCTTTATGAATATCGTATAACACTCGTCTGCACTTTGTACCGGCGCTCACGTCGGCGAGGCAGCCGAGGTCTGGTGCCCTGTTGCTGGGCGGTAGGCAGTGTGCGCGAAGACTCGGCCAGGGGTGGGCATGCTGCGGGTAGTGCTTTGGTGGTGTCCTTGGGGTTCACAACGCTAACGATAGTCGGTTCCCAACGCACAGTAAGAACTCGGAGGGCCGCAACTGGGGCATCGCGGCGACGTCTCAGGGCTCCGATTGTGTGTGCTCGTGGGGGAGTGTTCCGCCGAGAGGTATCTGTACAAGGCCCTTAAGCACATATGAACTTTCCCGCTGCAACCTGCGACGGAAGAGGCCACGTGAACCCGATCAACCTTCTTGGGCCCAGGTTTGCGCCTCTCACCTGTAATTTGTTCTCTTTTAGTTCTAATCAGTGTCAGTTGGCGAGTAGATTTAAATTTCTTTGTCTTGTATATATATATATATATATATATATATATATATATATATATATATATAACATATATATATATATATATATCTTGTCCACGCTTGTGTGTTTTCAAGGATGTTGCTCTTGTGAGTGCATCGATAGTTTTACTGTATATATATTCTTATTTCTTTTGGATCAGCGCCTTCGCGTTATTTAGGTCAAGCTATTTTTTTCCTACTCTGTGACGTGTTTTTAGGGTTTTGTGTGTCGCGTTGATTTTTGTCATTTTGGTAAAGAACGTTTATTTCCCTAACAACGCCTCCCTCATTCCTCTCGCGGTCTCATCCCAGTGAGTTTGTCCTCCTGGGCGTGAACCTATCACCCTGTCAGCTGTTCTATCAAAATATAAATTTGTTTTTATAGGAATTGAATATTTTTTTATTTTTTTAAATCCTCTCGAACTTGTGAGACCCCCCACACTTTTCGTCCTCCAACTGGAACCCCTCTGGCCTGCCATCATCCAAGACAAGTTCAAAGAAAGGCTACAATTGGAAGATCAGCACCTGAAACCTCTCGCCTGCGCCGATGGTGTGGCATTCATCTGCGCCTCCAAAGCAAAGGCGGACGCCGCTTGGGTGCTCTGTGTCTCGTCCTAACTTTATTTGGCAGATTTCCGAACACAGCATTCCAGTTGGCCTCGCCCACCTCGTTGAGTTGGGGAGGGGTCACACCACCAGCGACCGAGTGCTGCCAGAGGTGTGTCGGACGTCCCGTTGCTTGTCTCAGCCGATAACGGCTTGCAGGTGCGGTTCCGGACTCACTGACAAACTGAACTGTAGTCTTGGCTCCATTCTGGAGGCTTCGACCATGGCATTCCTGCTTGCTCCCCCCCCCCCCCCTCCCCACCCTGCCGAGCGACAAGTCGCACTATACAACCGCCGGAGCACCGCCCGAGTTACGTGCCGGATGTCCAGTTTCTCCTCGGTCCCGTAACGGCTTGCAGGTGCGGGTCTAGACACTCTGGCAGACGGGACGGACACATTGGTAGACCGGGGGTTTCGGGATGGTGGTGACGTCGACTTCGTGGATTTGGGGAGAGGGGGAGCAGGAACTGCTGGAGAGAGAGACAGTTGTTGAGGGGGTCGCGTCGAGGGAAGCCCGAGAAAAAAGGAGCTCGCCGTACGGGGGAAGAACACCGACACGCGGGACGCCGAAAAAGTGCGGAGTTTAGAGAAGGACTCCCAGGACGCAAGGCCGCTAGAGAGGGAACCCCGCGAAAGGCGAGACGACGCAAGAGATCGAGTCAGAAATGAAATGACATCGTTTAGGAGCCGGGCCTGCTGCGGAACCCCTGTGAGCACCGCCAGCCCCCAAGAGCTGCACGGCAGGACATGTGAGCCCCATATCGTCAAAGCCCGATTAGTGTTTAATTATTTCGAAGAAATGTATAAAACGTTAACCCTGCGATCAGTGTTGTAAATTCCTCCGCCCTGTGTGAACCCTAAAGACGGCAGTGCACGGCGCCGCCACACCGCTCTGAGGCACGTGACAGTCCTTGTGTTTCCGGAGCAGAAATCACGAAAATATCGATCGGAGCTTGGCTCGGAAGGTGGGCTACGAAGCCCAAAACTGTTTTAGAAATAGATTGGGCAACAACGGTGAAAAGCTACCTGAGTGCTTTGATCGGCGAACGTGGACCCACAGTGGAGGAGTGTTGTCTAAAAACAAACGCCATGCGTGTCAAACTTTGTCCGTGGCTCGCCAGGCCAGGTGCCTATCGTTTTTCAACAGAGCCTACGTTTGCAACGCCATGTCCTATCCAGCGATTCTCTACTGGGTGCAGGACGCCTGTTGCACGGAATCAACCGCCGAGCAGATCCACCGCAGCTGGGCGACCTTCATCTGGAGATCGTCGATGGAGAGGACGCGGCGCAGCAACCTCTTCTTAAGCCTGGAAGCCGGACGATTGGGTCTGGTGAATCTGATCCAAAAACTTCATGTGCAGCGTTTCCTGACATTGAGGGACAAACGTGAACCTGTCTTCATGAGCGCCCTCCATCATCTCGGCTACCCGTATCTCGACAGGAGGATTGTGAGCACCAAGGGTAGAAGCACCAAGGGGGCAGGCCTGCAGTTCTACGTGGAAATCGCCAAATAAATTGAGTTTTCTTTTAAATATTTTTTCATGGGATTACCTCCAGACAACAAGCCGCAGGAAGCTATACTGGGACACGCTTCTTATCGTGCTCCCAGCGCCAATGGGCTCAATTACCCACTGCCCAGGAGGGAGGGCTCTTCAGGCCGGTGAGGAGACTCCGACCCAGATACCAGCAAGGACTTCTTTGTGAGACTCCACCTCCAGGTGCTGCCGGTCAAGGTGTGGTTGGAGGCGAAGGGAAATTCGTGCCATGGTAAACGAACTACAACCTGTGTGGCGAACTCAGTAACACGCGTGTTTGTAGAGTGTCCAAGCGCCCACCTGTCTTGGGAGGCGTTGCGTGTGGCATTACGGATAGATTTTGACATAGAATGGAACTCTTTCAAGTACCTCGATCTTCGCGCTACGGACAGCATAGACATAGCCCAGGCAATAGTACTGCTTGGGCTCCACGCCATTTGGTTAGTTCGCACTGCCATGGTGGAGTGTCACGCTGACGCCAGGCAAACGTGGGACATATTTCACGTCAAGGCTCAGGCGGCTTCTCTCCATCGCCATGAGGGACGAGTGGCCAGTAAGTTTGAAGTGGCGAGAAGTAGAATATCGGCTGGAGGCATGGCGACTCCGAGACCGGCACGTCCGCCTGCGTGGGGACCGGGGCGCGTTGAACTGGGGTTCGCCGCGTCTTTCTCCTCTCTGGGGGTGGTGCGGAGGTTCCCGCGCTGCTCGCTGCTCAGCAAACAAGAGGGCTCTGGCCACAGTGGAGTTCTCGCTCTTTCTCGTTTTTATGTGCATCATTTATTTTAATAACTAAGCTATTAAATGACCTACTGACTGTGTATGTACACCATGTAAATAAAATTGTAAAAAAAAAGTGGCGTAGCTGCGTGGCAAGGCACCCGCTTCAAACGCAGCGAAGCCAGGATCGATTTCTGTTGGTGGAGTGCGTTTTTTCTTCTTCAAACATTTGGCGATAATAAGAACGTATTTTTTGACAGCTATCGCAGTAAGCTGTAAAGAACAAATACGTTGTCGAACAAACGCTGCAGGACGATATGGAGACAAAATCCGCCACTAAATTAACTAAATGGCGTGAGCTCTCTGAGATGCACGAAGTAGTGCGTATAGACCGTTTTCGCGTTACGGTTGCCATCTTGAAATATGACGTAGTTGGGTTGGGCGACAAAAAACTAATATAATGAGTTTGAGCGTAACTGCAGTAAAAAAGTATAACCAAGAAAGAAGTAGAACGATTGGCACGAACCCCTTGAATTCTAGTGCCTGCCAGTCAACAAATAAAGTGATTTGCTGTTTTCCTCAACTCAGCCACGTCAGAATTCAACAAAAAAGCCGCCCCACCTCCTTCAAAAAATAAATAAATAAACGGTCTATAGCATCACTTCAACTTCCATAACGATGCCCGATACTCCACCGACGTTTTTGCGCATGCGTGGTATCTTTACCGGGTACCGTTATTAGAGGTATCAGAACGACCTCCTGAAATTCTCTAATATCCATGATATGCACTACTGTGAGCCGGTGGGTGTTCTCCAATGTGCTGGCTGCCAGTGCGCCATAAAAAAAAAAATATCGACTGTCTATGGCTCTACACTTCGTGTAGGAAAACTGGTTGATCTTTCTGAACCGTAGTACCCACGGCAAAACAACCCCCCCCCCCCCCCCCCCCACTTCTTGTTCAAGCCGGTGCCGATTTTTTTTTTTCATCCTTGGGTTGCGTGACCCCCAGCTACAAGATTTTGTCAAATATGTTATCAACTCTTCGTGGATCTTAAAAAAAAATAGACCAGTAAAATATGGCAGAGTATTTTGTGTTGCAAAACACGTTAATTTTACTGAATTGCGATGCCTACGGCGAACCATTTACACTGTTGACCACCATCTTTGATTTACGCAACGCCCCTATAATCGCTGGAACTTGCGAACGGGCGCACCGACACTCCCCGCATCTTAAGTGCTAATCAAAGCTCTGCATGCCCGCGAACTCTTCACTATTTCTGAAATGCTACAGAAAGTTGTCCGCGAGTACATCTGCTCGAGCCCATTCGCCGCAAAAGTTTTTCTTTACTTAAGAAACAAGTGAAGGCGTTAGTGATGTTATTAATAGACCTTTGGCCATTCTTTTTGCAGTGTGTCTACGAGATGAGATGACATTTAGTATACCTCAACTATCTCTTTTTTCTTGTAGGTCAACGACCCATTAACTATGCCGAACGCAAACTAACAATATCAAACAAGACCACGCAAGTAGCCGTAGTCCACATCCAAGAAGCGTCCTCAACAAGGTGCCTGGAGAAGACAGGAACATGGCGGCTCAGGTGGCGCAGATCGTAGCCCCCTTGCTCCTCCTCTCTGGCACAATCTTCCTCGGTGTCCTCCCGATTTGGCTGGTGAGGCGGATGAGTACCTTTCAGCGTGGTCCCCAAGTGTTAGCTTTCCTGGTGTGCCTGGGTGGCGGTGTCCTCTTCGCAACGACCTTCCTGCACCTCATACCAGAGGTCCGGGAAGGATTCGAGAAGCTGAACACGGACTTTCCCGTTGCTGAGGGGGTCATTTGTCTGGGGTTCCTGGCCGTGTACGCCTTGGAAGAACTCATCCACGCCTGGTTGGGCGATGACCACAGCGTGGCGGGTCATGGTCTTGCGCACTCTCCGGCTCTCGTGGAGAGGTGAGCTATCTTTTACTTACATCGGAGCCTCACCTGTATGTAAGGGATCTACCGGGAACCGCATGTTTGGAAAGGCGATAGTGCTGACACTGTTGTAATGACGCGAGTAGGCGTTGTCCAGGACAGCTTCTCAGCCCTGCCTTGAGACTGTCTTGAGACTCGAGATAAAGACAGTCTGGTTTAATTTAGAGAAAACCGGTCCCGCTCTGCAGCCGTGATTGGAGTTGTCTCAGGAATTACAAGACGCTACTATAGTGACTATTCTTTCTTCCCGAGGTTTAGACATAGATCTGGCGCTACGGCTTGTATTGAGGACAGCAAGTTTTGTTCACCTTATGTTTGCTAAAGCGACGAAGTGGTGTTGACGTGCTCCCGTCGATAGCACCTTGAAGACATAAAAAAAGACCAGGCCTGTAAATTACGCTATCGTTAGTATACTAACGATAGCGTAATTTAGATCTATAGATCCCCTACCTGCCACAAGCGGAAAACACGCTGGAGTTCGACGAGAGTACGCGACAAAACTCTTGGAGCATGTACCTTGCCTGATCTTGATTGCAAGTATTTCACATCGAAAACGCTAGGAGCGTGCCTTCATAGAACCAGGAACTAGAATTGCACAATCTAATCACACACCTAAAGCCGGGGTCACATTGCTTACGTATTCAATTCAATTCAATTCGTTTATTTTTCCAACTTGTTGTTGGGGGTCCCCAGGAAAAACGTTGTCAAAGACAGCTTGAGGGTGTCTGTTGGCCCATACAAGCGGCAGAAACGTTTCATCAAAAACCAATAAGAAAAAAAAAAAACAAGAAAACAAAAACTGGCACTACCATGGCATTTTTACAGAAATTATGAAAAACAAGTGAAGAATAATACAAAATGTACGTCAACATGGTACAAGAATAAACAATAAAGTACATATACATTCAAGTACATCAGATGAAAAGAAAAATAATTGCAGGTAACCACTATAGCTCATTTTACATTTTATAGCTAAGTGGATACACACCAAAAACAAAAACAAACAAGTGATATGATTTAAGAAATTGCAATTCTATCTGTTTTCCACAAAAGAAAAACTTCCTAAATTCCTTGCGAAAAAAATTGTTCATAATAATGTTTTGTTTATCATATTTATTAAATAAAAACGGAGCTTTTACGTCAGCGACTGTAAAAGGTATTCAGTTCGCTGGCATGATATTAGCCACCTCTCACATCTGCGAGCGCGAGGGTCACTTTTTTGTATCGTTAATTGAGATATATACATCATACAGAAGACAGTGTGACAGTCTGCATACAGATTCGAGCGGCAGTCATCGCGAGATCTGTGCTTTGAATGCCGCATGGCTTTCGAAGCACGAATTTGAAAGTTGAACGTTGTTCTCCTCAAACACGAATCTCGTTGTTGTCCTTGAAGCACGGATCTCGCGAGTTGAGTTGTGAGAAACTTAGGCACTCGGCATTTGAACCACAGAAGAAGAAGAAAATAAATGGTGCTATGGAGAATTTGGCAGCCTTGAAATGGCGCCGGCTACTCCAATTAAACCACAGATATTGCGGTCAGTCATGTCTGCAGACTGTCGTTTGTATGAGGTATGAGCAGTGTGACCCCTGCTTAAAGGGACCATGAAATGACTTTTCAACTTCTTCCTGCTTAGTTTTTCTCCAAGCGAATTGAAAATTCACGCGGCCGTGAAGTGCTTGGGCCCTGGTACGATGACTCCAAGCTTCCACCGCCCTTCTTAAGCACACCAGGGAACTTGTCATTCGCAAGTGATGAAAAGTGCCGTCACGGCACTGATTGGCCACAAACGCGAATTCAAATATTCGTCGACGGACTGACTGTTCAAGAGCGCTAACGTCCGTGTAACGCAATGCCCGTGTCTAACGCGGCTTCCTTATAATAGAGAGTTTTAGTAGATCGTTTTGGCCCTCCCGCTACGCTATACGCTAGAGCGACGACGCTACTGCGCATACGCGCTGCTAGCGGAAACATTGCGGAGCTGCGGAGGCTAGCGGAGGCGCGCTATCAGACCAAAATAGCGAGGCGCGTAGCGCGGCGTGCTAGCGTGGGTCTCGCGAGAACGAGTCTTGGCGAGATAATGGAGAGCCAGCGAGGGACTCAATTCAAGATGGCCGCCACGCCACGCCGCGCCTGTCCGGTCTGTGCGCTTCGCGATCGTGGTTTTGAGGGGTGGATTATATCTTGCTGCTGCAAGAAGTAGCCGCAACAAAGCCGTTCCACGACTGCAACAGGTAGCGATTTATGGCGGACATGCTAAATGCGGTCACGGAAAAAAAACGAAAAAAAAAAAACGCTTCGCAGTCCGTGGTGTTGTGAGCGAAGGGTGCGACCTCCTGCTCGGCCACTTTGTCGTGAGGACGAAACCAACCAAGGAAGCGAGCGAGCAGGCGGATATGAGGAATTTCCGTGGCGTTTCATTTTCGGTGAACAACGACACAACAGAAGAGCTACGGTTGTTGTCATTTATTTCTGAAGATTTTTCTCGGTGGCTTTGGCGCTTGACTCATATCGGATTGGCTTGGACTAACTGGTCGTCAGTTGTATTAATTTACAAACATAATAGACATTTCCTTACAAGAGAACCAACGATTAGCAGGTTATTCAATAAAGAACAAAATATTCTATTAGGATAACGACGTTAATAAAACATTTGCGAAGAATTGCTTTACAAATCTGTTTTACTCAAGCCTTAGTGTCCGAAAGAGCCGCTAGTGGCGCTGCGTTAGCTCTCGTAATGCTGTAATCCATAGCGGGTGGCGAACGTTCTACTAAAACTTAAAATGTTGGTTCCGCTACGCTACATATAGTGGAGGCCGTAGCGGCTAGCGCATAGCACAGCGGGAGTGACTGAACGATTTACCAAAAAGCCGTTTACAACTCCCTGTAACGCCGAATTGGAGCGCAGCTCTTGAGGAGGAGGAGGGAAGGGTACTCAGGGGAGGGTATACCCCTCCTCCTCCCCTCATTCTTCAATGTCCTCCGGGGGGGGGGGGGGGTCACGTGACCCCGGGGGGGGGGGGGGGGCTCGCGTGGCGCATTATGGGAAATTTCCCATAATGCACCGCGCGGTTACGCCGACGCCGACGGCGACGCCGACGCCGCTCAAGCCGGAAACGGGCGCCTAAGAGCTGCGGTCTAAAACCCTCTAATGACTGTTCACACATATAGCGGAGCGCAAAGTCAGCGGTACGTGAGCGCCCGAAAGAGCTCTCATATGGCGCTTCTTAGCGCGTGACTTAGTTCTAATCAGACATGTACACGTTACCCAAAAAAAGTAACTAAATACCGTTACTCGTTACTCGCTCAAAAAGTAACTAAATACGTTACTCGTTACCGATTCTCAAAAGGAACGCGTGAGTTACCTCAAAAGTAACGAGTTACTTTCCACGTTACTTCGACGACCAAATACACAACTGTTTTTGTTTCATGGTTTATTGTTTTCTTTTTAGTAGTCATTGCCATTCAGCAGCAGCTGCCTGTAGAAGTTTTCATCAGTTATGTTTCCCCGCTTCCTTGAAAATACATCTCCGGCGACGCTGAAGAGTCGTTCTACCGACGCGCTCGAAGGAACGGCAGTGTTGTGCTTCAGGAAGAGCTGGTGAATCTTCGAGAACTGCGCCTTCATTGAGGACAGCGGGTAATGGGTTATGTGCCTCCCCGTGTTTGCAACCTCCGGGTTTACATTAGGTCCGTACCCGTTTCTAGAAGGTTCAACCAACGAACCTGATTGTGCTCGCTGGGTGAAGGACATTCCCAGCTGTAGAGTTCAGTACAGCAACGTTTATCGCTGGACACGTCAGTCGAACCGTTCGACTGACGTGTTCAGCGATATACGTTGCTGTACTGTCATACTGGTTAGTTGTTTTTCGGGTTGCCCATCTGCCTTTGTCACAATAGACGCATACTCAGGTTAGAATAAAAACAAGGCCGTTTAAGCGGTGTTGTACACGTTACTCCTCAAAAGTAACGAGATACCGTTACTCGTTATTTGGCCTTCAAAGTAACTAAATACCGTTACTCGTTCCTTTTCTAAAAAAGTAACTAAATACGTTACTCGTTACCGAAAATAGTAACTAGGTACAAGTAACTCGTTACTTGTAACGCGTTACGTACATGTATGGTTCTAATATAGCGCGCGATTAGCGCTTCTGCAGCGCATTGTTAGCGCTTCAGTAGCGCATTATTAGCGCTTTTTGTACCGCGCTTTACTGCGGCGGATTAGTGCGTGCACTGCGGTTCCGGTTCCTGTGGTTGGGTGAGCATCAGCAGCACCATGGCGGGCATGTAGGACGCTGAAATAGAAACGCCACAACTGCTCTTACATACGCAATTAGTGCACATGTGTGTGGACGACTTACCGCCCAGACGAGCCTTCTGGATGCGCGAAATCTTCCGCCACCGAGATACCGACGGGTATCCGGTGGCTCGGAGCTCTTTCGAATTTGATTTCTTAACTGCGTGTCTTTGGAACCAGGGTCACGCATGTCGAATAGAAAAGGATTAGGTCGTACCCAACCAATTAGTCGCTCAAAGTCCATGACGCTGGATCGTCTGCCTGATCCTTTGCTTGGAGAGCGGCTCTTTTACTTCCTCTTTTTTCAATGCCAAAGGAAAAACAGCAAGAACGGAATTGCCGTGCACGCGCTGTTCCGCAGCAGCAAGCACGGCACAAGGAGCGTGAAAGCGCTCACACTGCGCTGCTGAAGCGCTAACCGAGCGCTACGTCACGCGCAAGTCGGTGCCTCATGAGCGCTGCTTCCAGCGCTCATGAGGCGCTAACTGAGCGCTCCGCTGTATGTGTGAACCGGCCTTTACTCGGCTGGGAGAATTTCCGCTTCCGGTAGAAAGGCATACTTTACGTCACAAGCCACGTGATTTCACATGTTGGGGCCGAGTCCGGTTGAGTTAAAGAGAAAAAGAAATGTGAGTTAATTTTTTTTTGTGCACAACTGGTGGCAATAAACCAAAACCGGATTTCTGCTCCGGGTTTTATGAACGTTGAAGATCAATTGGGGTCTTCGTTTGAAAAAAAAGCTGGAGAATCATTTCATGGTCCCTTTAAGGTTTGAACTCGTCGCCATACACAGAGCAATATGTTTGGCGACTTGATAATAGCTTTGATCATAGCTCATAAAGCGCCAGAGAAGGTAGTTTAAACAAATCCTAATGCCAAGGTAAATGAAACGTTTTCCCGACTGGTGTGTTTATAACGAGTTAATCTCTTCTATTCGATTTCTACTTGGTGACATCACATATCGCATGATCGCCGTATTCCTGGTGGTGCCACAGCACCCGAGATTGAAAAACTCCTATTTTGGTGTAGCTTCCTTCGCAGCCGGCCGGTCCAGGGAGACTCCAAAAGTCAAAGGTTGAAACATCGCGAGGACTGTGACGCCTGTGTTCATATGCCTTCTTTGTCGGGGCTTTTATGACTAACCACCAGGATTGTGACAACCTGTAACGTTGCTCCCCGGTAGCTCCTGTAACATATTTTGTTGCCGATTCAAGACCATTCTGATGTTATATTGTTATAGGACGCTGACCCCGCCAGTCAGAGACGCGTTCTATACTTCGGGACAAGTTTTCTTGGCAATGAAGCCAACGCTGTGGTTTTACCGGGCCCTCGCACAAGCGCTGATCACAGCTGTTCTCGCGCGCTTTTTACTTGTTCGGAAATACCAGAAAAAGTTGTCCCCAAGTACAGTCACCATAATAATACCAGAGCTGGTAGTAGCAGCAGTAAAGTGGCACCAGGTGCTAACCTTGTGTGTTCAATGTATTATACTTTTGTTTCATATTTATCTACCTTGTGTAAACTGCTCTGTTTTATAATTATTTTCTTCACTTCATAATATAGCGAACCAGCACGAGACGTAAGTTGTTCACATTACTTCCAACTATTATCACTCGCATTAGTAATAAGGATAACAATGGGCAAGTTTATCTGCTATGTACGCATTTAACATTGTTTACCGATTTGCTGCGTTCACTGACGTTTGTTTACTTTCAACATCAATTAATCGCAGTGCTTCCTTGGCTTCTACGTGAAAGTGAGCATTATGAACGTCTTGGTATCGCGCGGTCATCGGTCCTCTTTGCATACTTGCATTTTGTGCAAATACTCATAAAAGGAAACACTATAAAAGGGAAGTTATTGGTATAAAATATCAGAGACGTGTATTTGACCTAAAAAACGTAATGACGTGACGACCTAAAGCTAACTCGTACCTTTTTTATTCACAGTCGTCATGAGCGGGGAAAACGCGAGCCAGGGTGACTTGCAGGAGCGCCAGGGAAACAACGAAATAACCCAGGAACCCGAAAGAGAGACTTGCGCGACTACCACAGACGATGAGGCACCACTACAGGAAGTCACAACCGCCGGCATCCTTATCGTGGCTGCCCTGTCTTTCCACTCCCTGTTCGAAGGACTGTCCTTGGGACTCCAGGACAGCGAGCGAGCCACCTGGATCATGTTCCTTGCCATCTCGTTCCACAAGTACGTCCTAGCCTTTGTCGTCGGGTTCGATCTCAGCGCCAGTCGGGTACGGCCCCGAAACGTCGTCATCCAGATGCTCGTCTTCTCCCTGATGTCGCCTCTGGGATCAATAGTGGGCGCCATCACGAGGAACAACCTGGAGGACACGATTGTGGTCGTTGTGCTCAACGGGATAGCCTCAGGTACCCTCATCTACATCACGTTCTTCGAGGTGCTGCAACGCCAGAAGAACGACAAGCTGTCCGGGCTGTGGCGGCTGCTGGCTGTCATCGTGGGATTTACACTAATGCTAACCCTGATCTTGGTTCTGCCGCATGATTGAACTGTAAAGTTAAGCTGAACTATGTTCTATTTTAATGTTTACAGTTGTGCCCACCATGTTGCCGTGTGTGCTTGGGCCGATTCATGTCATGGGGGCGTTGAGTATCAGCCCTGACCACGATGGTCTTGAGAATAATGGTTATGACCGTGACATAGGCGTGTGCATCACAATTTGTGTTATTTTTAAGCCGGACAGGGTTACATTTCAAAAGTAGAGTGTCAAAGCAGAGGCGCCAATTATGACATTATAGGATCGCAGAGTTCAGAATGCGGTTTATGTACTAATTTTGATCTGAGAATAAGGTAATTATCTGCGAACGATTTAGCTGGAAGTATAAAAACGTTGCGGTTACTCGATGACGCCAGAACGTTCACAACTACATTGCACTCCTAGCCAGGGATGGAATTTTTGAATTAAAACGTAAGGAGCGTGTTGGTAGAAACCTATTTTTCTTGTCCTCTTTGTGTTTATGCTTTCTGTGTTTATTTATAAGGAATGGTTGAATTCTTATGGTATATTCGGCTGGTCGCTTTTCAGCCTCTTGGAGCGCTCTGAAAAGCCGGTGTGCATTCGGCTGGTCGATGCCAGGCGCTCCAAGTATATTCGGCTTGTTCTTTCGGAGCGCTCTCGAAGCTCCGACTCTCGCTGTCCTCCGAATCGGAGCGGTTTGAGGCGCTCTGACTTGGAAGTGGGAGCGCGCGAGAGATCTGGCTGCCGACCGGTCACGTGACTCCAGCCATTCCGCCATTTTGCTTTTGTGTTGGAAGCGGACGGCGAGAACGCGGCTACTCCGCAGAAAGAGGGCTGCAAAAAACAGCCGTCAGTCTCGACGCCGTCACCGTTGTGTTGTGCTCCCCGAATTGAGGTGAAATGTCGTTGAAACGAAGACGTTTAATGTGAGGGGTGGCACCGTCAGTGCTGCTGGCGAAGCTAGCAGACAGCGACAACACCAGCAGCTCGGACGACGACGACGAGGGTAGTGTTTACGAAGCGAAGTTTGCCGAGTTGTTTGATGCACCTTGTACGGTGCCCAAGGTCAAGGCTTATGTTTCTATAGTGCGAACCTACTCGGACAAAGCGGTAAGAACAAAAATATGTGAGTTTTCAAGCTGTAATGTTGTCTTTTTTTTATAGTTTCGCAGGAACTTCCGCTTGGCACGGCTGGCTTGCGATGACCTTATCAGCGTCCGTGTTGACGGCTGCCATTTTTCAAGGATTAACGGATGGATGGATGACTGAATACTGCTGAACCCTTTGAATCCGAGAAGCAAAAGTTCCGCTAGAGGGCAGCTCGCGCCGCCCACTAGTGGCGCAGGCCACCCTCTATCCGCTAGGTTTGCCGCTCTGAAAAGTTGAGGAGCGTTCGGCTGGGCGCGCCGATTCTCTCGCTCCGATGCGGAGGCGCTCCGGGATCTGGTAGCTCCGACTCGGATAATTGGAGCGCTCGAAAGTGACCGGCCGAATATACCATTATAATCCCGAAGACTGCCCCGCGGCTCGGAGCATGTGGAGCGGAAGCTCGCGCTGCAGAAATCCAAGGATCCTGGCTTCAATCCCCAACACTGCCCGTTTCGATCTGGATGAGCATATAGACAATTGCAAGCATGGCGCCTGACTGGTGCCTCATGCGTGCAAGCACGTGCAGCGTGCGCGTGAGCGTAGCTTTGGCAAGCTAGCAATTGCACGCACTTCCCCGCACGAGCACAGGCATGGCGGCCGCCAGATGCCCTGCTTGCAATTGTCTATAGGAAGTATTCACTGCGGCCATAGTTGTGTGCGCGACTGCTGAGCGCGTGCTGATGGTTAGCTTCCAGGGTTCTTTTGCAACGTGCATTCCACACCTTGAAAACGGCCGGTCTTAGCAGGCTATTAATGGGGGCTCGTTCTGAGCATGCGCTCTAGACAGGACCCACAAATATGGTGCCCAGTGAATACTCCTTATACCGGCGTGCGGTCGTGTTACAGTGTACTAGAATACGGGGTAGTGTTGGGACCGGAGCGGCTCGCGCGAGGCGTGTGGAGTAGATTGCGATAGACGTCGAAACCGGCGCATCGGCAGTATTAGCCCCGTGCGCGACCGAAAGCGTCGCTGTGGTCGGCCTTCCACGATTGGCCGAACGCTGACTATGACGTCGGAAAGGGGATTTATCATCGACGAAATAAGAGGAATGAAAGAACTTTAATTTTGACCGTGTTGGCAGTGTTCCTTTGAGAGCGCAATGATTTCAAGCTTCCACCATGCTAATAACAAACACCATCTAACTTGTTGTTTGCAAGGTAATGACGTCACAAGGGGGAACCACAGGAGGGCGCCACCAAAACATCTCGCCGCTAATAGACCTTTCCAAAAACGAGCTTGTGGCCGGTGCCATTTTGAGCGTTCGTGCGTATGGCACGTGCTTTGCTCGCTTTCCGAAGCGACGAACACGCACGTGCTGGGCTGTGAAGATCGCACGCTGGACTGTGATTTTGTAAACATTGGAAAGGTCTATAGGAGGTATTCACTGGCCGCCATATTTGAGGTCACTGTTTAGAGCCGGTGCTCAGAACGAGCTCTCATTAATAGGCTGCCAAGACCGGCAATCTTGGTGGTGCGGAATGCACGTGGCGAAAGAACTGTGGAAGCTCGCGTTTAGCACGCGCTCCGCAGCCGAGCACACGGCTGCACGATGTAAGATACACTCTTTAGGTGAGGACACGGCGGGGCTGAACGCGCGGCGCGAAGAATCAGATAGTGTTCGTTCGACGGGCATCCGAAAGGCTGCATTATTCCGCGGCCACCGTGCCCGCGGCTCATCGTGTCGCCGGCGGCCAAACGGCGAAACTGTGAGAGCGAAAAAAATTAGGCAGATTGATACTTTAGATCAGAGCGCATCTTTGCACCTGCGATACTGCTGACTAGTGCTGCTGACCAGTGGCTGCAATGCGAAGCCACCTCCTCGCCTCCCTCGTAGAATGGAGGGAAGCAGGGCGCACGTGTGTTGCGTGACTAAACCCCTGGGGAGCAGGACCGTAGGTCCAGAGATGCGCTCTGATAAGAAACCGAAACCTAGAAACGGATCCAAATAAAGCGTTTTTACAGAATGCTTAAAAGATACCCCTGAATTATATCCTTCTAAAAAGAGTTTATTTAGTCGTTTTCAATGACTCGGCAAATTTCTAATTGAAACCATATGTTCATTTTCACTAATTAAAAAGGTAACTAAACAATTTTGTTTAATTATCCGACTAATTGTTACGATTAGGCCTTTATACTACGTACCCCTGGACGTATAACTCACCTGCACAAACCGCATTAATGTAGCTTTCACAACCTTTCTAAACAAATATGTAAAGCTTAAAAAATCGCCCTGTATAACAGTGAAAAGGCGATACCAGCATGTTGGAGCCATATGGCTCCACCATGATGGTATCGCCTTTTCGCTGGTATAGGATGTCCCATATTACGTTATGCGTTTATGGTTCCATCCGCCTACATGGTTCCGCAAGATCCACCTCGTTGGTATAGGATGTCTCATAATACGACACGCTTGTATGGTTCCGTCCGCCTGTATCGTTCCGCTTCAATCCACTATACTGGAGCCGCTTTTTCGCTGGTATAGGATGTCCCATATTACGGTTACGCTTGTATGAGGCTTTTTCCATCATCTTTCCATCATCAAGATTTTCCAATAGGGTGAGACGAAGTATAGAGCCACTATACTCTGTTTCATACTTAGCGTGCAACGCTGTCAAAGCTACTGGCGCGAGCGCGTGGCTTCATCTGTGGTTTTGCTTGCGCGAGAACTCGTGCAAATAATCAACGAGATCAAGCCCCACGCTCGCGCCAGTAGCTTTGACAGCGTTGCACGCTAAGTATGAAACAGAGTATAAATTAGGTGCGCTTAGAGTATCGGCACTCTGTTCCCCAACATTGTTGTGGGAGCCGACTTTTTGGTGCTTGTGCAGAGTAGACGCAACTGCCGATCGTCATGATTCAAAAGTGATACTTCCTCAGCATTGGATTCCACAGACTGAAGCACCGCCTGGTGGCGTTTGCCATGAAAAGGGTCTATAAACAAGCAGCGACAGGGCCATTCTCTGTTCACAGCGCTAGAACGCGACATTGAAATCTCGCGCTAGTTGGAATGCGCCTCGCATTCCAACTTGAGGAGCGCGCACTAATTGCCTCTTATCACCTTCGCCCTATCACTCGAATGTCAGGCCACGGAGGAATGATGTTATGGGTATCTGTTAAGAAGTTCAAATATGCTGAATAAATGTTCATACAGCGAAACATAGCATATGATTCGGAATAACTAAACGATCCGAGCCCACGCAAAACTAGCAGTGTAATCTAAAGGCCCGTTCACACAGTTGCGTTCGGAGCGACCACTACGCTTACGAACGAATGCAACCGGTTGGAACGACGAGTTACCATAGCAACGAAGCGCCAAACGGTCGTTTCGTTCGTGTTCGTTCGCAACGCAAGGAGTTGAGCCGGGCTGAACTTTTTCGTTGCGTTCGGGAACGACGGGAGCGACAGACCAATCACAGATCGAGGAGAGCTTGGTCGCGCGCGTTGCATGCCGGTCGTGCCGGGCTCCTTCAATATGACAACATGGCGTCGGTGGTGATCGTCGACGTGGACGGCGTGGTGGAAGCTCATCGTTCCGCGTAAAAGCGCTATCCTTGACTGTGAATTTTCGTCGTGTGTCGTTATGATAACCCAGCACGTACTAGAAGGGAAGATCCACCTACTCGTGCGGCGATCTCGTGGCGGCACACTCAAGACAGCAGAAACGCCCGTGCCGTCGTGTTTGTTTACTTCGACTACAGTGGTGCTTTCTTAGCATTTGAGTCCTCGAACATCGCCCGGATTTCTTTTTTGGCGCATTCCATGCGTGTGCTCAAGTTCAAGGTATTACTGGTGCGTACCGTATAAAGGATGCGAATTTTCACGTGTTTTCATCACCCGAGAAAGGTGATTAGTGTTAGCAATCCTGAGCGCTCTTAATGTCTCGCTCGCAACGTCTATCTGATCACGAAATTATATTTCTACGTTGATATATCGCTGCTAAGATTAGATCGTCTTTTATAATCGTAGAAAAGGCGTGTGGCGAGATGTGTACAGTTGGCCAAGTCGTGTATTAAAGTCGTGATCGTGCAAGACGGCGTACTGCATCTTTTTTCTTTTTTTAATGCACTACCCTGCAAGCGTTTCCTGAAAAATAAAAAAATAAAGTTTGTGGTCATAGGAGGTGGTCTATCTATTTTCTGTTACGCAAGTGAGTGGTAGCGCGACCCCAACAGCGGACGGCGGCGGAGAGGCGGTCGCCGTGCTGCCGACGCACTGCGTTTGTTGCATTGGTCGCAGGAGCGTACGCGAGGCGCAGAGCGGTCATTCCGGTCACAACGGACCCAGACGTGGATAACGGGTTCGTATCAGATGTTTGAACCAGCCTTTACACAGCTATTGTAGGCGCACAGCAGATCTTCGTGACTGTACGCCGTAGCCAAAACCTCTGGCTGCTCCGGTGAGGTGGACCTCGCGTCGGGCAGGAAACCGTCCGCCATGTTTGTAAGCATAGCTGGGTTGCTTACTATTGGCTAGGAGCAAGAGCTGAAGCTCGTTTCTCATTGGCTGTTGATTCGTTTGGTTGCATGCGGTTCCATGTGTGTGTACACGTCGCGTACAGTTGTCGTTGAAGTCGCAGCGGTTGCATTCGTTCGTAAGCATAGTGGTCGCTCTGAACGCAAATGTGTGAACGGGCCTTAACGCGCACCCGAAGCACCAACAAAACTGACGTGCTCGCGCTAAACGCGAGGCAATAGGGAGTTTTCGTAGACCGCGTTTCCCCCTCCGCTAAGCCCTCCGCAACGAAGCAGCCGCTACTGCGCCGGCGCGCCGATGGCATTGGCTGTAGAGTTCCGGCTTGCGTAGCTGGTTGCGGAGAGCGTTGCGGGACAGCGGAAACGATCTACGAAAACTCCCTATTAAAGAGACATACCCAGAGGTAAATATAGCGTCGAGATTGCAAACTCTCAAATCCTGGAGAAAACGAAACCTGCAAGCTAAAAACAATCAAGAAACACGTTTCTCGCAGCATTTTCAGTGGCAACCAGCCGAGCCGTCCCACAGAGAGGGTGCCCTAGACGGCGCTATCAAATATTTGGCGCTATCGTCGAAACGGAAGAGCGGCAGAGTCGCGGAGAGGGGGAAAGGGTGAGGAAGGCACCTTTTCCGAGAAGCGTTCTGCGCGTGCGCCCGATGCCAAGCGGCGGAAGTCGGCACGAAAAATCGAGGAAATTCGGAATGAGGCTGTAAATTAGCGAGTAGAACACGTAATTGCAGCATATATATATAAAATTGTGTTACAGAAAAAAAGAATGGAAAAAAAAAAGAGCGAAGAAACTGGTAGCGTAGCTCCCATTATCGATTGGTAGCGCGGGTAGATCACTTCCTCGATTTTTAGTTCGTGCAGCCACCGCCTGGTGCCGTCGGTATGTGGAAAAGGTCCACTCGCGAGGGAAAGGAGGCTTGGCGGTAGCCTCCCGCAGAGCCGTGTATAGGGAGAGTTTGGTCAATGGGAGGCGCGGGCAGAGCCAGGGCGTGTGCCAGAATCGGGAAGAGGGCTCGACATGCTCTCTTGATCTACCAGAAGCCGAAAAGGATCCCCTAGCGGTGGTAGCGAGAAACAGTTCTGATCAAAGGTATATGTTCGTATATGGTTTTAATAAGCGCGTAAAAGTAAAATGAAGTGACCCTTCGTGGTTGAAAATAGGGTGCACGCGAAGTTTCGTTAATGATCACGCAGAAAGATGTAAGAAACGAATGTGCCGCTCGAACTCTGTTTTGCTCGGACAGTGTGTGACCGCTCGGACGGCGGATTCCCGGCCCTGGGCGCTTGGCGTACGGATTATGTCGATCGTTCCTCTAGTCGCACTCGTCCACCATGATTTTGGATGACCGTGATTGAAACACCACGTGCACCATATTTTCAGTCACCGAGAGTTACTCCGACGCACTTATCAAGTTCGTTTCTTGCGACCACCACCAGGATATTATTTCCGGCTTCTGGGCCACCAGTTTGTTGCGTCTGGGAGGGTGACGAGCTCAGGCGCGGAACCAAGAGTCGCACGGCTCTGGCCTCCCGTAGGATGCCTCCATTTGCCGGCCGCTCCGCTGACAGGGTGGAGACACCCGCCATTTTGTGGCGAATTTTGCAACGCTCTCACTGGCGTCATATTGCATCTATCTTTCCAGAACTTTCGCTGTCTTTGTCACACGCACTCTACAGGTCCCACACCCAATATGGAGCTAATACTGACCTCAGGCGCCATATTGTGGCGCTCCATTGGCTCCATTGGTGTCTCCCCACTGTCAGCGGAAGTGGCCGGCAGATGGAGGCACCCTAGCCTCCCGTTGTTTGAAGCGCCATCTAGATTTTCGTTTACGAACTGTTTGTTTCATATAGAGTACGGTGGAACGCCATCTAGACGCTGCGCTTCGTAACATACATATCCCATAGAATACACCACAGTTACCAAAGCAGCCGTCCGGCGCGTCGAACGACGGGAGGCTAAAGCCCCCATATCCTGGAAAAGTGGCGCCATTCTTTGAACTAGCCGCCGCGCACACTATTGGCCAGTTGTCACGTGACATCTGGCTTTCGGTTTTGGACTTCCGGTCGTCATGAATTTCCCAAAAGCTCTCTTGGCGGGAAGAGGTTCATTGGCGAGAGCCCTGATATCAGGCTGGTGTTGCTACAGCTGACCGCTCTCGCAGCGCTCATGCGCGCATTATGACGGGCTGCTGCGCCTACCGGTGTAAAAGGTGACCGGTGAAGGGAAGAAAGCTTTTCAGTATTCCCTTTGGAAAAGAAAACGAAGGTCGAAGGAAGGTATGGCTTCACCGAATCGGCCGAAAGGACTTCAACCCTACGAAAGCCTCGAAGTTATGCGAGGTAGGTACTCCGTAGCAATGCGGGCAGCGTCTGAAATATAATACGATAAAGCTGTTGTGGCGTTGATGCTTACACTTTTCATTCCACCGTAAAAGTGAGCGGTGTAAGAGCGAAGCAAAAGAGCGCGCACAGCACTGCCTGCTTGCGTTGCATGGACGCCCGTGCCGTTCAAGGAAGCGTCGTTCAAAACAGCATGATCATGCGTGAGCTATTGACTTTACTCAGTGCAAGCGGAGAACGAGCGCTCATCAAGTGTTCGCGTGCGTGCTCGACGTGCTCGCGCCTCATACTGTTTCGTACAAAGTGCTTGTTTTCTTCGACGGCAGCGTGCGGTCCGCTCGCCTCGTCCTTCGCTCGCAGTCTTATTCAAAGCAAAGTGCAAGCAAATAGAACATTTGAGATCAACCCCATACTTGCGCCAGCAGCTTTGACAGCGCAGATTTCATGTGCAGGGCTTTCGCAGCTTAACCTAGGAATTGCAAAAACGCGTTTGAGATGGCATTACATGACGTGCTCGCGATTAAAATTTGATCTGATTCAAACATAACAATGCATTCGATCGCAAGCAATATATCTCCAGCTCATAGCTGGATATGCATGCTCACGTCACGGGTTTATGTTCTAAAGCTAGCGGCATGTTACATTTCCTCCGTCGCAACTTTCGGCAAATTTCTGCAGACCTGAAAGAGAGACTTTATTTCTCTTACGCTCGACCGATTTTAGAATACGCGTGTATTGTGTGGGACCCGCATACGTGTGGGACCCGCACACTGGGATGGA
Organism: Ixodes persulcatus; assembly: GCA_013358835.2. NCBI lineage: Eukaryota > Metazoa > Arthropoda > Arachnida > Ixodida > Ixodidae > Ixodes > Ixodes persulcatus. The sequence goes on from JABSTQ010009845.1 coordinate 1,486,775, forward strand.
AATCTTTGCAGTTTAGAAGGAAATGTCTTTGTTTAAAGTTTTTGCACAATCTTTATTATGGGAACACAGATAAGTTAAAATATTGTATAACGCCTTCCTACATTTCCCGCAGGGTGAATTCTGTGCGAGGACTGATGTCCTAAAGTACTCGTTTTTTCCCCTAACGATCCACGAATGGAATATGCTCCCGGATGCCTTAGTAGAACTTTCTTCTGTTTGCTCCTTTTTTGACACTATCATGTTGATGTAAGGTGCCCATCATCCTTTGTTGTATCAATTATTTTTTGTTAGCACTGTACTGAGGCTATTGTTTTTTGTTTTGTATGGCATTTTCTGTATATTGCTGTTCTGCGCTATTTCTCATGTACTATCCCCCCCTACTGTAGTGCCCACTGGGCGAAGTCGGTAATAAATAAATGAATAAAATAAAAATAACGACAAGAGTTTATGGTGTAATAGGTATACCTAAAGTATACCTTCTAACCGTTTCTCAATCTATTACAGAACCATTTCAGTAGCGACCAGTTTGAACCACTCGTCTTGAAAAACAAAGGAGTGAAAAAACTGAAGAAGGATGCTCTCCCCAGCGTCTTTGATCATCGCCCTCAACCAAAACAGCGCAAACCACCATCGCAGAGGACTGCAACTGTAAATGGTATGTGCAACATTGCATATAAACCATTTTTATTTTCTTCGGTAAGATTCATTGCATCTGTTGTACAGTACAAATTTGATGCACAAACAGAGGGATGCCCTTCTTTAGGAACTGCAGTTTTATTTATTTTAGTCAGATACTCTTTCCACGTCGACTTAGGCACACCTACCACTAGTGTCGTCTCTGTTCGTTCTAGGAGTGTCTGTTTTCCCCAGACCCCCCCAGCAAGTTCCGGGCACCGCACCTTCCCCAGGGCCGACAGCCGCAGCGACCGCAGCCGCTGGTGAGTTTGGCAGTCGGACACTCTTTTCCAGATCGACTGAGGCACACCTACCTGTTGTCTCTGTCCCTTCTAGGAGTGCGTGCCCTCCTAAAACCCCTTCACCGAGGTGTGAGCAGCACTCCTTCACCAGACCAGACAGTTGCAGCAATTGCAGCCGCTGGTGAGTTAGGCAGTTGGACACTGTTTCCACATTGACTGAGGCACACATACCATTACTGCCGTCTATTTATTTCAGGTGTGCGTGTCCTTCTAAGACCGCCCAGGCAAGGTCAGAGCACCGCACCTTCCCCAGAACAGACAGCCGCAGCGACCGCAGCCACTGGTGAGTTTGGCAGTCGGACACTCTTTCCCGGTTGACTGAGGCACACCTACCATTACTGTCATCTCTATTCATTTTAGGGGTGCATGTCCTTCCGAGACCCCCCCAGCAAGGTCCGAGCACAGCACCTTTCCCAGGGCAGACAGCCGCAGCGACCGCAGCCGCTGGTGAGTTTGGCAGTCGGACACTCTTTCCAGGTTGACTGAGGCACACCTACCATTACTGTCGTCTCTATTCATTTTAGGGATGCTTGTCCTTCAGAGACCCCTCCAGCAAGGTCCGAGAACCGCACCTTCCCCAGGACTGACAGCTGCTGGTGAGTTTTGCAGTCGCATCGAATCCAGTTGTCCCATTCAATGCAGTCATGTAAAGGGCATAATGCGCTAAGGAAGCACATCGCATTCAAGTCGCTAGACAGAGGTGGATTAATTCAACCCATGTAAACGGAGGTCACGTTGCATTTTGGAACAGAGAAGATTATCGGAAGGAGCTCGCTGCGGGAGCGAGTGAGCAGCTGAGAACATGGCGGCGCAGAGAGCGGTCCCGTCTGGTCGCCTGCAGTTTTCTCCTGAGGAGAAACGCAAGCTTTTATTGCCATCACGAGTGAGCGGAATATAGCTGAGCTGCTCGGTGAGGGCGGCCCCCGTCCAAGCCTTGCGAAGTACGACTTGCGCTTCCGAGGGAGTCCCTAAAGGCTTCGGTGCAAGCACGAACGACGCCAAGAGCCCCGAGCACTGCATGGTAGCGTAGAACGAGCAGCTCCTACCTCGGTGCCGTTCCTGGCTGCGCCAGAGCGTTTCAGCCTCGGGGTCCTGTTGGTCCGGTCGGCAAGGTTTGGCGAGACGAAATGCGATGGTGTCCTCAAAGCGTTTGGAAACGATCTCGCTCGCCAGGCCGTGCACACACACGTTTCCTCTTGTCCAGTGTGGCCTGGCGGCCCAGCTTGGAGCCCAAAACGGTTAGGTTTTGATGTTTCTTACGTCTTGTAACTTCGTGCACAGCACCGAAGACAGCGGGCACAATCTTTACGCTCGCCGAAAGCGGCGAAAGGCCTTTACGTGCGATGCACCGGAAAACATGGTCACGTGGTGCGGCTGGTGCCGGAAACGCAACTTTAGCTTTGAGCTTTGACACGGCGTGACACCACGACGCCACCTCTGCGTAGGGCTTAGTGCGCATTCATGTAAACGTTGCCGCATCGGCTTCATTCGAAGGACAATAGGAGTCGATGCACATTCATGTAAACGCGGCTAGATACTCTTTCCAGCTCGACTGAGGCCCCTACCATTAGTGTCATCTCTGTTTATTTTAAGGGTGCATGTCCTTTGGAGACCCCTCCAGCAAGGTCCGAGCACGACACCTTCCCCAGAACAGACAGCCATTGGTGAGTTTCGCAGTCAGATACTCTTTCCAGGTCGACTGAGGCACACCTACCATTAGTGCCGTCTCTGTTCTCATTAGGGGTGCTTGTCTTTCGAAAACCCCCACCAGCAAGGTCCAAACGCCATAGCTTCCCCAGGGCAGACAACTGCAGCGACCGCAGCTACTGGTGAGTTTGCGCTCCTGCCCCTATGCTTTTTCTAGATCGGCTGAGGCCCACCTATACCACTAGTTCTGTCTATCTATTCTAGGAGTGCATGCCCTCCTGTGGCGCCCCCAGCAAGGTCCAAGTGGCACTCTTCAGGAAACACTTCCCTCGGGGCAGACAGCTGCAGCGACCGCAGCCACTGGTGAGTTTGACAGTCGGACACTCTTTCCAGGTCGACTGAGGCACACCTACCATTAGTGTCGTCTCCATTCATTTTAGGGGCGCGTGTCCTTCCGAGACTCCTCCAGCAAGGTCCGAGCATTGCAACTCCCCCAGGACAGACAGCCGCTGGTGAGCCTCGCAGTCAGATACTCTTTCCATGTCGACTGAGAGGCACCAACCATAAGTGTCGTCTCTGTTCATCTTAGGGGCGCGTGTCTTTCGAAGACCCCCTCAGCAAGGTCCAAATGCCGCACCCTCCCCAAGGCAGACAGCTGCAGCGACCGCAGCCGCTGGCGAGTTTGCACTCCTGCCCCCATACTCTTTCTAGATCGACTGAAGCCCACCTACCACTAGTTCTGTTTATCTGTTCTAGGAGTGCATGCCCTCTTGTGGCGCCCCCAGCAAAGTCCAAGTGGCACTCTTCAGGAAACAGTTCCCCCAAGGAAGACAGCTGCAGCGACCGCAGCCACTGGTGAGTTTGGCAGTCGGACACTCTTTCCAGCTCGACTGAGGCACACCTACCTTTAGTGTCGTCTCTATTGATTTTAGGGACTTGTGCTTTTCTGAGACTCCCCCAGCAAGGTCCGAGCACTGCAACTCCCCCAGGACAGACAGCCGCTGGTGAGCCTCGCAGTCAGATACTCTTTCCAGGTCGATTGAGGCACACCTACCATTAGTGTCGTCTCTATTCATTTTAGGGGCGCGTGTCCTTCCGACACTCCTCGAGCAAGGTCCGAGCACTGCAACTCCCCCAGGACAGACAGCCGCTGGTGAGCCTCGCAGTCAGATACTCTTTCCAGGTCGATTGAGGCACACCTACCATTAGTGTCGTCTCTATTCATTTTAGGGGCGCATGTCCTTCCGAGACTCCTCCAGCAAGGTCCAAATGCCGCACCCTCCCCAGGACAGACAGCCGCTGGTGAGCCTCGCAGTCAGATACTCTTTCCAGGTCGACTGAGGCACACCTACCATTATTGTCGTCTCTATTCATTTTAGGGACGTGTGTCCTTCCGAGACTCCTCCAGCGAGGTCCGAATGCCGCACCCTCCCCAGGACAGACAGCCGCTGGTGAGCCTCGCAGTCAGATACTCTTTCCAGGTCGACTGAGGCACACCTACCATTATTGTCGTCTCTATTCATTTTAGGGACGTGTGTCCTTCCGAGACTCCTCCAGCAAGGTCCGAATGCCGCACCCTCCCCAGGACAGACAGCCGCAGCGACCGCAGCCGCTGGTGAGTTTGCGTTCCTGCCCTATACTCTTTAATCGACTGAGGCCCACCTACCACTAGTTCTGTCCTATTCTAGGAGTGCGTGCCCTCCTGTGGCGCCCCCAGCAAGGTCCAAGTGGTGCTCTTCAAGGAGCAGCTCCCTCAGGGCAGACAGCCGCAACGACTGCAACCGCTGGTGAGATCGGCAGTCACATACTCTTTCCAGGTACACTGAGGCACACCTACCACTAGTGTCTTCTTTGTTCAATTTAGGAGTGCATGCCCTCCTGCGGCGCTACCAGCCAGGTCCGAGCAGCGCTCCAGGACAGATTACCACATCAACAGCAGCTGCTGGTGAGTTGTAATTTTCAACTGCTATTTATATCCTGGAGGAGTTCAAAGACAGTTACACACTTTTACTTACAGTTGAGCCTATTGTCCAACCATTAGACACCTAACAAAAATAATAAATGTGTTTTTTTGTTTTTTTTTCCCAGGCACATCGTCCAATTTTAGCATCAGACCGTACCATCAGGAGACCAGTCTTTCGGCTACACTAAAGAGAAACGAAGAGCTAGAAAAACAACTAAATTCAGTGAAACAAAAACTGACATTGGCACAACGTCACAAGTATCGGTTGCAACGCGAAAATAACAATATGAAATCTGGACTTAAGCGCTTTCTCGCTGCAGACCAAGTCAAGTGTCTAGAAAAGTCCACCATGAAGGGTACTGCATGGAGCAAAGGCACTCTCGAGAAAGCTCTTAAGATTCGTCTCTCTTGTGGCCCGCGTGGTTTTAACTTGGTACGGGAATTGGGGCAGCCGCTGCCTGCAGAACGGACACTTCAGCGGCATCTGCAAGACTTCAAGTTCGTGCCAGGCATATTGCACGAGCTGATGGATTCATTAGCATTCAAGGTGAGTCACACTTACAGCATATAAAACTCATGCATACTTCTCTTCAATATGCATCTGAAGTCAATCCCTGCAGACCTCCCTCTTCTGTGAGCTCAATGTTCAGTCCCTGGCGGTTCGTATTATTCAGTAACTATACTATGCGCCACCAGCTCGTGTGTGCAATAACAAAGGGATTACAATTCAACAAGCCTTCATCACTCAAGAGTGGTAAATGCAATAAGAGCATGTATAAATTTATTTCAAGTCATTTTTTTGTACAGGCAAGGGGTTATGCCTGCACAAAAAAATGATCATTTAGATGCCTCAGTTTCTTAAACTTTGAATAGGCGTATGTTGCGAAACGTAAAACTGAATACATATATCAATAAAGCTACCTGTACATTTATGAAGTGTTAAGAAAACATTTTATGGCATATGTGGTGTGTTAATGTGTCATTTATCCTCTTTTTTAACTCTGATCCTATTAATTATATACTTAGCATGTGTTCTACTTGTGCATTCTCCTGCTCTGGCCCTTAATTGGGATGGCAGTATTATGAAAGAAAGGAATAAATAAATATATGGTGACTGTTATCTATTCAAAAAGGTGTTTATTCATTTCTTTTACTTACCCTCAAGTGGCAAAGGGTTGTAGAGGGTACAAGTGCAGCAAACACAAATAAAAATAAATAAAAAATAAAAGATTCCATGAGAAATACAAACATCAAAGGTGCATTCTGATTGGCAAAAGCTGACATCTGCTACAAACAAAATAAACAAAATCAAATGACTCATGCTGGCTCATCGCACAGAAATCTAAACAGAGATTGGCAAAAATGAAAATAATTGGGTACGTACTCCGTACTGGCTGGGGACAAGGAGAGAAACCTCCTCTCCTCTCTAACATTTCTAGTGCCCTCCCTTTCTCCCCTCGCCCTCCATTGCCCTCCTCCCATCCCGCCTTCCTTGTGCTCGCCCTTTCTCTCTTTGCCTGGCGTTGCCTTTGCCTGCATTGCACACAATTACAGTCGTTTGATGTATGCGGGATGAATGAATAAGGAGGGTGTTTGGCAATGTGTTAATAAAACTTTATTCTGATGGTCTACACAGGAAGAAAGATAAGTAGGAAGCGTTAATAAATGGTCTCGCAACTACTGATGATGATACACTTTATGGAACAGGCAAAGTTGAAAAAAAACTTTCAACGCTTTGACAAACAGGGTAAGAACAAAATGGACTTCATTGATTATATGCTGGCTGTTTGATTATAATTAGACAGAATAAAACGAACGGCATTATTTTGAACTAGTTCAAGAGCTCCATTTAGAATGGCGTGGTTAAGATCTAAAATGGAGGCTGCATATTTTAATTTAGATCATACAAGAGTGTTATAACGAAGTTTTAACTTAATTAAGGCTGTCTTGAAGTTCCGTCATACATATCCTAAAGGCTCGTTCACACACTTGTAACCGAGTACGACCGAGAGGGACAAGATCGGTTTTTAAGCCTCTTGTGACGTCTTGGACCGGATGCGATGCTGCGGAGCTGGTCCTAAGACGTCGTAAGAGGCTTAAAAATCGGTCTGGTCTCTCTCGGTCGTACTCGGTTACAAGTGTGTGAACGAGCCTTAACATGTTAGCATTGGCGATTATGTCTATAAGGTTTCCATGTCGAAGTCGATGATATAGTAACACCAGGATAATGGTACAAGTTTACGGATTCAAGTTGAATGTCGGTCAATGTATATGCTGCAGGGTCTTGCCGTGAAACCAGCATTCATTTGCACTTCTAGGGTTTAGTTGCATACACCACTTTTCGTCCCAAAGAGTAATATATCAATTGAACCAAAGCAAGGTTTCCCAAGAAAGGTTTTCTCTTTGGAACCCTCTGCCTTCACTAAAGTGAGCAAGTGCATCACGAAGCTTTTTTTAACAGATCAGCGTGATGAACCCCAAGGAGCGGTATGCTACACTCATGATCGACGAGATGCAACTGACCCCCAGCCTCGTCTACGACGCCTCCAGTGGCACAGTCCTTGGAAGGCCAACGCTTGCCCTAGCCGACGGGACCATTCCTCATCACTGCCGTGCCACGCATGGCTTAGTATGTATGTTGGGGGGCCTGTCTACTCGTTGGAAGCAGACTATTGCATTTCATTTCACAGGAAATTCCTACAGCACGAAAAAGGCCAAAGAGCTCATCGTGGACATTCTCAAAACCGTAGAAAAAATTGGCGTGAGAGTTGACGTCATAGTGACAAACATGGGAGGAAATAACCTGGGCGTCTGGAAGGAGTTTTCTATCACCGTCAGTAGGCATGGACGTCACAGGGTATCCTGCCCTCATCCCTGCGACGCCTCCAGGCAGCTCTTTTTTATGGCGGATGTACCACACCTCTTGAAAAACCTCCGCAACCACCTCACGAAAGTCAGGTTATCTACCTCCCAGACGACGTTGTTAAAAACAACATGTTGCCCACAAACGAGGTGAAAATTGAATACGCAAAACAGCTCGTTGAACTCGACTCCACCTCGGAGCTCAAGATAGCTGCACACTTAAAACAGTCTTCAGTGGACCCTGGGCACTTCGAGAAAATGAAGGTGGGTCTCGCATTCTCGCTCTTCAATAACGACACTGCTGCTGCCTTGCGCCTCCTGGTGGAACGGCAGATTTTGGACAGGGACGCTCTTACAACGGCATGGTTTTTTGAAACTATTTTCAAATGGTTTCGTCTTATGACATCTCGAACTACAAAGCTGGCCGTGAGCACATTTGACTCGGTTAAGCATGACGAGGCAGTTGCTTTTTTGAGGAGCATCGTAAACCTGTTTGAGGCTATTTCTATTGAAAGCTCGGAGAAGCCGGTGTGGAAACCCATCCAGACGGGCATTATCCTTTCTACGACATCTGCTCTACAGGATCAAAAGCTCTACCTAAACGAGATGGACTTTAAGTTTCTACTTTTAAGTCGCTTGACGCAGGATTCCCTTGAAAACCTGTTTTCAACTCTCCGCTCTAAGAATCCTGTCCCCAGGCCCACCGAATTTCGGTGTGCCCTTCGACATGCCACAATGGCGCAGTTTCTGCGTCCCAGCAAAGATGGCAGTTACACAGACGACCAAGGATTCCTGCTTGCAGGGATACCATCGAAGGATGCTCCGAAAGCTGGAGATGGCAGCATTGCCACTCCAGAGGAGCTTCTGGACCTTGAGCTGCCCGAGCAGGAGTCCTTACAGTACCTTGCAGGGTATGTTGTCCGCAAGGTAAAGCAGAATCTGACGTGCAATCTTTGCATAGCAGCTTTAACTGGGGACGGTGAAGCAAATCGGCTGACCCAACTGAAATCGTACACGAAAGAAAGGTTGTCCCTCACTGTCCCTTCTGCGCCGGTGGTGCAGGTGGTTGAGCACGCAGAGGCGTACTTTCGCAATAACCAATCGAGCCTCGTTATGAACAACATCTCACTGCTGACTCTTCCCACGCTGTACCTGCAACCTTAAAATTGCTAATCCCCAAAAGTCACATCCCTGAAAGCAAGCGATTTTATTGCAAGATATGATTTTGATTTCACTAAGGCTCGAGATGTGGAGGGGGGTCTCAGACCATCTGTTAAAATCAGTGGGGGGTCCGAGACCCCCTGAGACCCCCCAGACTTTAAGCCCTGGCCATTTGGCGGTATGGCAGCGCGAAGTGGCTCCCGTTCTGTACTGATCTTTACCCCGTGTTTGCTGTCGTTTGTGGCCAATGAAGTGTTATGCCGAATTAGTCTTTAATCGCGCAGCAAATGCAATGCGAACCGCCCTGGCCGCCCGCTTCATACAGCCTATCTAAAACATGCTTTAGTGGCGCCCTCTCGAGCCGTCGACACGGAGTGCGGCAGCCGTGAACGCTCGATGAGCCCACTATCCTTCCTCTAGTTCACGGCCACTCAAGCCAGGACCTACGACGTCATGAAGGAGGTTATTTTTTGCTTGTTTTTGTAATTCTAATTTGCCTATAACTTTTAAAATAAAGCGAAATTTGAGAAAAGAAAAGTTTCATTAAGTTACTACGTTCAGTGCGCTCAGGTTCGGTGCAAATTAAAAACCAGTAAAAAAGTAATTGCAGGGCCCCTTTAAATATGAGAAGAAACACCTGAGCCTAGTTAATGAGACCTCAGCCATCACGAATATCGTATTCGTTTGGTAATTTTCTGCGCAGATTGACCGGAAAAGCGCCTTCAAAGTAGCGCCGAAGCCACGCCTCTCCGAAGCAGAGGGAAAGAGGAGAGAGGAGGAAGCCCGTCAGCCGGCGTCACAAAAGGACCGGCTGGGGGACCCCGCCGCGGGCCGCGCTTTCCTCGTAGGCTGGTCTAGTGTCTTCTCAAGCCGTCGTCGTTCTGCCGCTGCATAGCGCTTGCTTTAATCCGTTGACCGGTCATGCTATTGACTCAGTCGCCTGACGTGTTGATTGTTCTCTTGTTTCTTCACTGGTTTGCAGAATTCTCGTGGCACCGAACCACCTGACTCGTGCTGTTGCACGATTCCGTACTCGTGTGTAGCCGCCAGCGTTCACGAACAGCGCTCGTCGCAGTTGTTCTTCCCGCTTACCGCCTTTTCCACTTCGTCACCTAGATTTTAAAGGGGTGGGTGGGTTTGAGCAAGTACACCGTTTTTTGTTCGAAGCGTGTTTCGGACGGCGCTAATGAAAACTATGTACGTATGGGTTTGGGTCTGAAGAAGGCTCGCCTGAACCCGACGCTCTGCCGACCATCTTTGAAGGGAAGAAGGCAATTTAGCGCATTAAAAGTCACAAGCAAAGGGGAAAGGTAACTAGGTAGGAATTGTAGGTCGACTGTTCTAGAAAAAAGCTATTACGTTATTAGAATTGTGCAGTGTGCTAGAAAACCCGCGATCATTTAGCCGAATAGTGTGTTTCTACTGGCTCTCCTGAGTTAACCGCCTTATATTAGTGTTTTAGTGTTGGTTTTTTATATTGTTGAAGTGACCATATTTTCCGGACCTACTCCCATCCGGGAAGTCAGGGAAACAAAAGAAAACAATCTTGGGTAGCCCAAGATTTTTTCTTTTGCTTTTAATCTACTCGGCTACCCAGTCACTAGGGAGAGGAGGGCTTGCTCTAATTAGTGGTCATGCAATTCATAATGCGCCTTTCAGGGTGCAACTTGTTTTAGCGTAAACCTTTTTTTTTTTTTTTACAGTTGCTTACATTATTTGAGGTCACATATTTTTTTAAACGTAAACATAAATTTTATTAAATTTTCCATTTCTTCCAAAGGTTCATATTCTCTTCAGGAGAGCTTTTTCGAAATACAAAGCATATGTGACCTGTTCTGAATTGAGTTCTTTTTTTACAAGTTACGCAGTGTTTTCCGTATAAAGTTTGTGTCATGCAACAATTCTTTGTGCCGTAGAAATGCGATCGGACGATGATAATGCTTGGTGGTGGTCTGATGCACTCAACAAATCTTGGTAGAAGTATGCAAATGTAGAGGCCCAGGAAGCTTTCACGATTTCGACATCAAATTAAGAGCTGCCGGGCAAACATCTCCGCTTTTTTTTAAAGCTGTAATGGCGTAATAGTTGGTGGCAAACAAACTAAACCTAGCAGAGGGTACCGCGGCGTTATCACAAGGATGGACCTTCTGCGCAGCTATTCGCATAGTACGTAAGGACATGGCGATGGAAGAACGGCGAACCTGTCTCATCACCCGCCTCATCTCAGGGGAAGCTCTCCCGTCGCCCGAAGTCGATTATATATCTATCCCCTCGAACCACTTCAGCCTTGCTGAACAATGCAGCCTGCACGCTCACTTGTCCAGCAGCTGGCAAGCACGAAGGCTGATGTGTGCCGAATTCTTGTCCTCTGACGACCGTTTTGGGGAGGGTCACGCTAATCCGGCTTGAGGCGTCCCGTCAATAGCACTCAGTTTATTGTCCACGTTTTACGTTACAATAAGTAGCAGTCAGTACGTTCCTGAAGGTATGAAGCCGGCCATGTCGCGTCCGCGCAAGCGGTTCCTCGTGTCTGCGTTAATTACTGCGGGGGGTCATTTTCCTACTTTGCCAACAGCTGGAACGAGCACTTTGTCACGTCGAGGGTCGTCTGGACACATTCCTCTTTCGGATCGACCGAAAGATTTCGAAAACTCAGAAGCCGAACCCGATTTACAAGAGCAGAAGACCCGGCGCCCAGCTACTTCCGCAAGCGACGGAGCAAACGAGAATCGAGATGGTCCTTTTATGACGTAGTGGCGCGTCACGCGTCACTAGCCAATGGCGTGCCGGTGCGGCGATCGCTTCTGATTTCTTCGCTTTTTTTCGCGTTTAGGGACTATTTTGGGTCAAACGGTTGTGATATATGGACTCAGCAGGCACAAACACGTCAGAATCAACCATTAACTCATTTTTTTTTTTTTTCGAAAAGCTCTTCAGCTTCCTTTAAAGGGACACTGACACCCCCCAAAATTTTTTGTTCCTTTTTTGTCAGGCGATTAATTATGGTGTCGGTATACTACCCAATTAATATTTTGCTACAGAGTCACGCATTTTTTTAATAAAACCAAAAAACGCAACTGCTCGACACCGAAACCGAAACTCCCGCACCGCACGGAGAAGTGGAGAGGATAGAATGAGTGGCGGAAGTCACGTGGCTACACCCGACCGTGCGGGTTTTTGTTTTTTTGTTGTTTTTTTTCTCCGCACGTAGTAGACGAAATGCGTTCGTTCGCCGTGCGATTCCTTTGCAGTTTGTTCCGCTCGCTGTTCTGTACTTCAAGATGAGTTGTTTTGTACATTCAAGTGTTGGCAATTAGTAGTGAGTGCCCGAGTGCCGTGGTGAATTCCCGTGATCGGCTCCGAAAAGAATACTCCCAAGATGTTGCGTGAAGAGTTGCCTCACAGTCCTGCATCTGAAAGTGGCAGTGTGCGGCAGAGTGCACAAGTTTCCGAAAGATCAACGGGTCGGGATCATGGCTGGCTACAATTCCTGTAGAACAGTTACGCGAAGCTCGGAAAGCAGACGCTACCCGATTCATATGCTCCTTGCACTTTGTGGAAAGTGACTGCCATACCATTTAGTTCAGCGACGTATCGTCCACAATTGTTTTTTTTTTTTTTTTTTTTTCAGTGATCATTGTAAAAAAAAATAAGAAACAAACATTGCAAAATGCTTGACAAAAAAAATATATATATACACCCACACCCTGCAGGGATTGAACCGTGCCCTCTGCGTGTAAAAGCGGACGTATTTCCACTGAGCTACTGAAGGAACTCGATCATGCGTAGTAACGCAGCGGGTAGACTGTAATGTCGGAAGTTTGCTGTCGATTTCCCTTCAATACATGCACTCCTGGCTTGAAGTCGGGCAGCACCACGCAGACGCCACATTCGCACCTCGTAAAGAAACCGTACGCGTGCGTATTCAACTCGAAGTACACATTTCATGCTTGACGTTTTTTGAGCGAGCGATGTCTTCAGCAACGAGAAAGAACGACGGCTCGGCGACGTCTTCGTGCAATCGGCTTGCTGGTCGGGCGTGTCGTATGGGATGAATATCAGTTCTTTTGATCGGTCCAAAATTTCTCTTTCGAAGGAAGAAAGTATTTGCCGGTACCGTGAATGACAGTTCTGAAGTAGAGGTCCAACCAGGGGCGGATGCAGGAATTTCCTGAGGGGAGGGAAGGGGGGGGGGGGGGGGGGGGGGGTCAGGTGTTCGTCAGCGTACTATATGTTTAGGAACCCCCTCCTCCTCTCCCTCGTTTCACGCCCCAATTTTTGCGCATGCAGAAATCAAGAGGGGGCTCAGGTTATCCGGACCCTTTCTAAATCCGCCCTGGGTCCAACGCCCGTCGTCCGCTGCCATCCGCTAGTCCCACGATACGCGAAACGACGCCATGTTGAGAATTATGCATTATGCAGTGAACGCACAGAATGCATCCGGTTGTCTGTGCTACCTTTTTTTTTTTTTTTCAATCAACGTATTTGCAGCTTTTGGAAGCCACAAAAATGGGTTTCATATTTTTTTCTATTTTTAATATGTGTCCTTCAATGACCCACGACTTTCATTAAATTTGGTGGTCGCGTCGAAACTTAGAAAACGGCCCGTGACCACGGAAAAGGGAGTGAGCGCGACTCAAACCGGCCAGTTCTCGATCGGCGGTTTTCGGGCGGAAAGAAACCAAATTTCGAGCCGCTAATTTTGTTCTGGGTAGTTGGGCTCTCATATGTCACGTACAACTAAAAACCTCGGCGAGCGTAAATACCCTGTCAGTGTCCCTTTAATCTCCTTTTATTTTTGTGTGCCTTCAACTCTTCCTTTCTCTCTTTCTCTCCTCATTCTCCAACCTCACCAGAGTAGCCAGTCAGGAGATACCTCCGCTAATCTCTCTGGCTTCAGTATCTATTCTACATCATAAAAAAAAAAAAAAACTTCTAAGCTTTTTAGGCAACTCTAAAGAACGTGGTCACTGCTTTAAAAGGATACTTCAACGAAATTTGAAATATTGCCGTCGTGTTCAAAATAGGTTGAATAGATTCCACTATCCGTAAATGACCAATCGG